>CAUYSK010071202.1:0-46045 GCA_963575035.1 Avahi laniger
GTCCCAGCTACTTGGGAGGCTGAGGCAGTAGGATTGCTTGAGCCCAGGAGTCTGAGGTTGCTGTGAGCTAGGCTGATGCCACGGCACTCACTCTAGCCAGGGCAACAAAGTGAGACTCTGTCTCAAAAAAAAAAAAATAAATAAATAAATAAAAATAAAACCTCCCTCTCTGGGACATCCCGCGTTCCTGGCCCTCACTAGTCTCATCCCTCCTCCGAAGGACGACTCTCTCCTAGTGTGAACTCAGCCCCCAAACCCGCGCTGTGGATCTTGACTCTCCTGCTGGCTCCTCCACTCTGGACCCTGCCCCACTGCGAAGTCTCCGGCTTGGGCACGGCAGGTGTCTCCTCCTGGTTGCCGTGTCACCTTCCTCTGGCTGCTTGGGCTCCCAGTGGTGTCGATGACCACGTTTCCTGCGAGAACTGTCCTGTAGGGAGCATTCCTTTCTTTGCAGTCCACTTTCTGAGTGGAGGCTCTGCATCCACTTCGACGCTGCCTGTGTGGGCGCGTCGTCTGTCCAGTCCTGGGAGAAGTCACTGCTGGGCCTGCCCCTCGGCCCACGGCAGCTAAGTGTCAGTGGCTGGGACGCCCGGATGGGACAGGCGAGTGGCTTGTGCTCCGAGTCCCTGTGCCCAGGCCGGTGAGGGGGACTAAGGGTGCTGGGGAGCACTCGGTCCGCCGCCGTCTGCTGCCGCTACTTAGCCGTGGGATCTGTTTCCAAATAAAATATCATAGATTTATTAAAACTTTATTTCTCAAGTAGAGGGTGTAAAATACTAATTCCACCAAACTTTCCTTTTTTATCTAGAGCTTACAAATATACAAAATAGAAGTTTTGTGTGATTTATGGTACATATTTTTTAAGCCAAAGGACCACAGCGAAAAAGATTTGTTCTGCTTATATTGTACTTGGAAATAAATCATTGTACAACTTAATTCACTTTTTAAACTACAGACATAAAATGTTTAAAGAAGTAAGTCAAATGTGTAAACATTCTGACAAAAGTCAGAAATGCAGTTTGGACGACAGAAATCGAGGGAGATTCTAAGCGAGTGTTTATCTGAGGGCCTCGGCTGCTTTTGCCAAATGCCTTTGGAACCCAGGCTCAGCGTTCCTCAGTTAGGGTTTCCAGTGCATCTTCCATACCGGAGTTCCCTCTCTGTTTCCAGTAACATTGAGAAGGGAACGTCTCTCTTGTCTCCCTGTCTTGAAGCAACCCCAGCCAGTGCTGTCTTCTTGGCTCTGTGCAGCTTCTGTTAGGTCCTGAAGCCCACAACTTCTGCCCCTTCTTGGCGCTGTGAGGTCTGAGAACTTCGCTGGGGCCGGCTCTGGTGCGGGAGCAGGTCACGTGCAGACCCTGGGCAGCCCTTGCACTTCCTTTTCAGGTCTCAGCCCCCTGGGCTGACCTGTTCCTCCTCCGGGGGCCGTAGCTCTGGGCTCCTTTTTCTGGAGGAGACTGTTGGTTGAAGTAGGCCCTGAACCCTCTGTGGGGCTCTGGTCACGCACTGGGCTGGGCTGCGAATGCCGCTCCCAGGGGTGGTGCATGTTGGGCATCAGACCGAGGGAGGGTGGTGCATCTGCAGGGTTTGGTCAGTTGAGATAAGGCTCCTCACCTGTGGGGGCTCGGAGATGTCCCTTCGAGAGGAACCTATTTTTAGAGATGGGGTCTTGCCATGCTGCCCAGGCTAGCCTCAAACTCCTGGGCTCAGGCGATCCTCTTGCCTCAGCCTCCTGATTAGCTGGAACTGTGGGCATGTGCCACTGCGCCCAGCAGCTGGTGGAAACTTTTGTGTGGGTCTGGCCGCACACTGCACTGTCTCGGTGTGGTGACCAGTGATTGCTGGTCCGCACACAGAGCCCAGACAGCCTGCATTTTGAGGTGGGATGACACGTGGTAGGCAGGGGCTTGCATGGGAGACATTGAGAGGGGCAGCCAGGGACCCTCACCCTGGGGTCTCTGGAGACAGGCTGGTTACATTTCTTCCTTGAAGTTGAGTGACTTTTTACCTCATGCATTTTTTCTTTGAAGGTTGGACAGATGACCCAGGCAGGCCTCCTGGAGCACCTGAAACTTGAGAATGTGTCCCTGTCCCACCAGCTGACAGAAACCCAGCACAGATCCATCAAGGAGAAGGAGCGTATAGCTGTCCAGCTCCAAAGCATCGAGGTGAGACCCAGTGTCCGATTTTTATTGGGTTTTGGGTCATGCTGGTGAGATTCAGAACATACATACACATGAACACAGATACAGTATGTTTCTTGTTGTACACATACATCCACACACACACACACACACACACACACACACACATACACACTTTAATACTTTCAAACAGCTTGCAGTGATAGCTGTGTAAGATTTGGGGGATCCATCCCTCATCTCTTACCTGTGAGTGGGTCACACTTTGGAGCTCTTCTCCCCTAAGCCCTGCCCTGGGCCTGGCTGCTTGGTTGTTGCCAGCGGGGGACAGTGCTCCGTGCCAGGCGGGTGGGGAGGAAAGGGCTTAGCAAGTCTGCGTGACCGACAGTGTCTCAGAGCCCAGTGGTGCTAAGTGTTTTCTCAACCTGCATTGCTGTTTAGTCCTCCAGCCACCACGTGGAGTTGCTGTGGTTCTATAGCTGCCCGCTGAGAGCCTCTCCAGAGGATGGGAAACACATAACTCTGGCTGGCTCCAGATAGCTGTTCTCTTTTTAGCTATGAGACCCTGGGCGATTTCTTAACCTCTCTGAGCCTTGTTTCCTTTATAAAGTGGGGATAATAATACCTACTTAATAGTCTCGTTGGAAAAAGTAAGAAGAAAAAACGTTGTAAAACCTCTAGGCAGGTGCAAGATGGCATTTCGTGCCTGGCTGTCTTTGCTGCTCTTGGGCACATGGAGGGTCAGTTTCCCTCAATCGCTGGGCTTCTCATCCCTCAGGCCTCCTCCCCGGGGAAGATTCCAGGGCTCTTTGATGGGGATGATGGATAACAGTCATGTCCTGTCGGCTGTAATGCTTCAAGGGCTCAGTGGAAAAGAGTTGAAAAAGTTTTAAGCTATTAGTTTTAGGTTATAAACTAAAAAACTATTGTTTTTTTTTCCCTAAAAAGTGTTCCTAGACATTAGGTCTTACCCACATAGTCAAAACGTAAGTAATGCTGTATTTGCCCTATGGTCCCCTGGTGTCGTGTTCTGTTTACCAGGTTGTATCAGATGAGACTCTTATGAAAGAGAATGTTCCATGTCTCACT
Source organism: Avahi laniger (assembly GCA_963575035.1). NCBI lineage: Eukaryota > Metazoa > Chordata > Mammalia > Primates > Indriidae > Avahi > Avahi laniger. The sequence goes on from CAUYSK010071202.1 coordinate 3,231, forward strand.
CCAGAAGAAGGGACCTGCCTCCCACCTGTTTTCACGGGAGAAACGACCAGGGAGGCTTCCTTCCCCCAGCTGATCCCAGTTCTTAAGACTGGGTGGTTCACCTACCTCTCTCCTGGGCCAGGCCTGTGGGTCAACAGCGAGGAGGACGGGGCTGAGCTGGCTCGGAGAGGAGCTGCAAGAGGCCTGGTCACAGGGTCCACCCTGGCCCCTCAAGCTGCAGACAGTGGTGACGGGAACAGGAGGCCCCTTGCCAGGGCGGCAGGTTTCCCTGTGAAGTAGGAGGTTTGCAGTCTGCTGTTGGGAGCCAGATTTGCCTGCGTTTTTGAAAACTCTTTGTTTCCTGGGCCCAGGCTGACATGCTGGATCAGGAGGCGGCCTTTATGCAGATCCAGGAGGCGAAGACGATGGTGGAGGAGGACCTCCAGAGGCGGCTGGAGGAGTTCGAAGACGAGAGGCAGCGGCTGCAGAGGGTGACAGCCTCAGCGGCGTCCCTGGAGCAGCAGCTGGAGCAGGCGAGTACCTGCTGCCTCATCAGCGCTGATGCCGCAGGGACACGTACAGATAGCCACGTGGTCCAACTTGTGCCAGGCCGTGTCTGCACAGGCACGTGTGGGCTCTGTCAGACCCGCATGATCAGACTCTGCTGCTACTGCAAACCTGGCCATGTGTTTGCATCTGTTGGTATCCTTCCACATCAGGATTTTGCATAAAAAAGTCCCTCCAAAGTATCCATCAGAGTTATCTAAAACCTGAACAGGGAAAAAGTACAGATTCTTGGAATAGGATGGAGAGCGGCAGTATTGAATGGACTGTCTTTTTCTCAGGTTAAGTTGGCTTTGCACCAGCGAGACCAGCAGCTGGAGGCTTTGCAGCAGGAGCACCTGGACCTGATGAAGCAGCTCACCTTGACGCAGGAGACGCTGCAGGCCAGGGAACAGTCCCTCGGTGACCTGCAGACGCACTACGACGAGCTGCAGGCCAGGCTAGGGGAGCTACAGGGGGAGGCGGCCTCCAGAGAGGACGCGATCCGCTTCCTGCAGAACGAGAAGATTGTCTTGGAGGTGGCCCTACAAGCGGCCAAGAGTAGCAAGGAGGAATTTGACAGAGGAGCTAAACGCCTGGAAGAAGGTACCGAGGAAACGTCTGGAATTCTAGAGCAGTTAAGAGAAGAACTGGCCATCAAGTCCCGCCAGGTAACGCGTCTACCATGATTCTGTCATGAATCGAGATCACGTGCACAAAAGCGCATGCTGCCCGTGTGGTTCTTTCTGTGGACGTGCTGTTTTGTGATGTGGGTGACCACTAGGCAGGGGTTCCGAGCTCCCCTAGGGATGGGATTACACCAGTGTCTGTGCCTCTGGCCCTGCTCTAGCTGCTGGGAGTGGAGAAGTCCAGACCTGGGAAACTGAGATTTATGTGGAGCTTTTGAGTAGTCTACCAGGCAACACCATTTTCTGTGCACTGATGACATGGAGCTAAGAGTCAGGAGAGCTGCAGGAAACTTGGCTGTCCCTTCCCTGTGCCTTCCCGCGTGTGACCCCACTGGGCTCCTGGGCAGGGCAGCTGTGGTGTGAGGTGGCGCGTGGGGTGGGCGGGAGCTGGCAAGGCCCAGCCGTGGACAGCACACTGCAGGGTTCTGGAGCGTGTGGACGTCACCTGCAGGCACGTCATGCTGGGGAAGAGCTGACATGCTGACAGCGTGACATGGCCTTGATGTAGGCAAACATGCTTAAACACGTAGACAGAGTGGAAGAGCCAGAGCACGTGGAGGAAGTAGAATTCGTGTTGGGGAATGGTCCTGTCTTTGAGTCCACTCCAAAGTGAAACAGCCTAGAAAGAAACTCAGACGCTGTGTGTTCTCCCAGTGGGGGCTGAATCACGTGTACACGAGGTCTCGAGAGTGGGGTGACGGACGTGGAGGCTCCACGGGGTGGAGGGTCTGGGGCGAACGGACACACTGAGAGCCCAGACCTCACCACCATGCCCTACATCCACGTGACAGAACTGCACTGTGCCCCTAGGTCTATAAACCTAAAAATAACTTCAAAAGTAAGTGAATTCCACTCTGTTAGGGCCAAGGGCGAGAGGAACTCACTCATCTGTCTTCCCTGTGGGTAAGTAAGACAGGAGGAGGCTGCCTGTCTCGACGGCACTAAGTGACGCTCTGGGCTCCCTGCACTAAGCCGAGTCATAGCTCCAGTGTTGGCGAGTTAATTTAGAGCAACTGTCAGAATGCTGTTGCTGAATTTGAATTTTATGTTACTGTTTGCTCAGTAAAAAGAACATCAGCTGACATTTGGAAAACTCTGAAAGAGGCTTTTGCTGGTACCAGACATTATTTATCGTATTGAAACTCCACCTGCATTGTTATTAACAAAGGCACTGGCAGTTATTTAATCCAAGTTCACCCTGGATCAAGATTGTTTGCCCCAAAACAGATGGAGGCAGTGGTGGTGGTGCCATCTTGCCAGGAAGCTGCCTCTCTGCCTCTGCAGGCTGTTTTCTTGGCTTGGGAGTCAGAGTCAGCCTAACTGGGAAATAGACTGGCCCTGTACCCAGCCTGCCTAGGTGCTGGCCACTCCACCAGCCTAGCTTGCTGGGATGTGCAAGGCGTCTAGAAACGGCACTGTCCTCATGGGGCCCCCTTTGCCTGGTTCCAAGCCTTTGCCCCCACTTGGAGCTGCCATGGGACCAGGAGCAGGTGATGGGGACCTGTGGGAGGGGACAAATGACACGTGCAAAGCAGAGCAGTGTTTCGATGCTTCTCAGAGGGCTCCTAAAGGAGCCACTCTCCAGAGCACAGGGGAAAACGGCTCATTTCCTAATCGTGCCCAAGTGATAACTAAGATTTGCGTGGAGCACGTTCCTGTCGTAGGGGAGAAAAACCTTGGCCATGAACGAGCTCTTGCCCGTTTCCAGAGACTGTGGCTCCGAACGCACTCACTGAAAGCTGCGTGTAAACGTGATCTGACGGGGCTTCCTCATGCGACGGGGCCCATGGTGGTATCTCCATCACACGATGTGGACCAGTGCTTGCCACGCCCAGGGCCTTGATGTGTTTATCACCTGGTTGCTTTTTTTTTTTCTTTTCTTTTCTTTTTTTTTTTTTTTTTTGAGACAGAGTCTCACTGTGTTGCCCACGGGCTAGAGTGCCATGGCGTCAGCCTAGCTCACAGCAATCTCAAACTCCTGGGCTCAAGCGATCCTTCTGTCTCAGCCTCCCAAGTAGCTGGGACTACAGGCATGCGCCACCATGCCCGGCTAATTTTTTCTATATATTTTTAGCTGTCCAATTAATTTCTTTCTATTTTTGGTAGAGATGGAATCTCGCTCTTGCTCAGGCTGATTTCGAACTCCTGAGCTCAAACAGTCCACCCGCCTCGGCCTCCCAGAGTGCTAGGATTGCTTTTTTTTTTCTTAATTCGAGACAGGGCCTCGCTTTGTCGCCCAGACTGGAGCGCAGTGGTGCATTCACAGCTCACTGCAGCCTCCAACTCCTGGGCTCAAGCCGTCCTCTCGCCTCAGCCTCCCGAGTAGCTGGGACTACAGGCACCACCATGCCCAGCTCCACCCGGCTTCTTAAGCGTTTTTTGCTGAGGCAGAGTAGCATTTCACAAACGTCACGTGTTCCTGGATCCTTGGGTTTCCACGTTGGATTCAGACTCAGTAGGTCTGGGTAGGGTCTGGGGCTCTGCATTCCGTACAGCCTCCAGGGAGTGCAAACAGCCTGGCCTTTGTCAGGACCCAAGCCTGGGATTGGCAAACTCAGCCTGAGGACCCAGCTCACCACCGAGCTTTGTAAATTTTTATTGGAACGCAGTAAAAATCACGTTTATTTACTTACTGTCTGTGGCTGCTTTTGTGCTTCGAGAGCAGAGCGGAGGAGCTACAGCACTGTGGCCTGTGAACTGGTGTCTCCTGTCTGGCGGTTCCAGGAAAGGCCTGCACCTCCTATGCTGAGTGTCCCCTGTCTGGGCCCTGCCCCACTTCCTTCCCCTCCCTCCTGCTTTCTGTGGTGAGAGGGATCCCAGCTCTCTCAGGTTGCGAACGTGCCCCCTCCTGGAGCCCTTGTGTGACGTCTGTGCGCTCGTGTCCCTGCAGGTGGAGCACCTGCAGCAGGAGACCGCCACTCTGAAAAAGCAGACGCAGAAAGTGAAGGAACAGTTTGTTCAGCAAAAGGTAAAAATGTGTCATTGGTTTCTTCATGTAAAACAAGTGTGTGAACCAAGTCCTGGGCGGTTTAATTGCTTCAGTAGAACAGACCTGATCAAGGGGGCAGCACCAGACTCCTTAATTTTTTCAGAGGCACCTCGCCGATTCTAAGATATCCTCCCTGCCCCCATTTCAGTCTCCAAAGTCAGGCCTCACTTCCACGTGGGGTGGGAGTCTGGTCCCACAGATCGGGAGTGGCAGCTGTCACCGCCACACCTGTCAGGACACCCAGTTGTTGTCCCTTCAGAGAATTGTGTATGTTTTGCACTGTTGTTACTACACAGATTGTGTTCGCCATTTAAAATGTCTTATCAAAAATTTACACAACGTTCCGGGATTGAAACAAATCCTGGTGTCGCCAGAAAGGCACGGAATGTAAATCTTGTCAGGGAGGCTCATACGTTTTGCTGGAGGAATGATTCTGATCCATGCTTTCTTGCAAAGCAGCAGTCTAGAGGCTTACGGGATCTGAGAGAGGGAAACCCCAAAGCAGGGTTGTAAACAGTGTTCTGCTTAATCACTGGGATGACCTGTCAGAAGCCAAGCAGTGCAGCCGAAGGGAGAAGGAACCGCCAGACTGCTCAGCACAAATGTCCAGGAGGCCGGTGGGCCTGCTTCCAGCCTCATGCAGGCTCCGTGTGGGCACAGTGACATCACTGGGTGGATAAAATAGGGGTGTGTCTGAAGTGGTGGCGAAGTTTGTTATCTTTAGGTCAAAGAAGTTATGCCTCAGATACGGGGTAAACACTTTGTTTGCAGCAGCCTGGCCCTGGGAAGACACCCTCTGAGTGCCTGGGGCTCTGTCTCGTGGCAGGTGATGGTCGAGGCCTACCGGCGGGATGCCACCTCCCGAGACCGGCTGGTCAGCGAGCTGAAAGCCACAAAGAAGGGGCTAGACGCAGAGGTGAAGGGGCTGAGGCAGGAGCTGATGAAGCTGCACGGGGAGAAGAGGGCCACGGAGATGGAGCACTCGCGCCTGCAGAAGGAGGTGTCCGAGGTCCACCGGCAGATGGCGGATCTTGAAGGGCATCTCCAGTCCGTGCAGAAGGAGCGGGACGAGATGGAGACGCAGTTACAGGTCTGCCGAATGTGCTGGGTGGGATCCATTCACATTGTGACGTGTGTGTAGGTGGGGTGGGGGCACTTCGGAGAGAGGCTTTCGGAAAAACGTCTGAGAACAAGGCCCTCTCAGAGCCTGCATCCTGGTAGGACAGACAGGCAAGTCCAGGCGGTGATGTGGGGAGTGGGGGGGGGCAAATGAGGGGGGCTGTGCCGGCGCCAGGGGCCGCCCTCCTGCCATGGGAGTGTCTGCAGAGCCCTCATCAGGGTGCAGCAGTCTGAGCAGCTGAGTCCCCTGTGGCTGGAGCATGGAGCTGGGATGGCAGGTGCCGCGCTGGTGCGAGCCTGGGCTTTCCTCGGGGTGTGTGGAAGCTGGCAGGGGTCTGCCCTGCCTCGGCAGGCTGCAGGGAGGTGCGAGGTGTGGGGTGGGGGTGGAGGCTGCAGTCCAGGTCTGTGTCCGGATGTCCAGGATGCCCAGGTGGCTCATCCTGAGATGAGACGTCACGGAAGAGCAGTGGATTCAGGGCAGGGGTGGGCAGGGTGTGAGACCAAGCACACGAGAGGACCAGGCTGAGGGCCACCCAGGCCAGCTGGCTGAGGTGTCCCGCCCTGGGACGAGCCCGGCTGAGGCCTGCAAGTGGACAGTGCTAAGTGGCGGGAGGGTAGAGGGGCGGACGCCGTCAGTACCAGAGAGTGCAGGGCTGGCGGAGCCCCGGGGAGGCTAGGTGGGCCCTGGTGCGGACCGAGCACATTCACACCTCGCCTCCTGCAGTTGCTTGTTGCTGTGGCTGAGTTGGTTCTGGGGGACTCTGCCACACAGGAGGTGAGCAGAGGCAGCAAGGTTGGGGGGGTCCTAGGGCTCCAGGCGGCCCACAGGGCGGAGGCTTTGCTGTCACTCGCTGCCTCCCTGTGCCTCAGTGCTCTGCACGCAGCATCTGGAAATGCTTTTGAGTCTTGCTCTGTTGCCCCAGGTTAGAGTGTAGTGGCGTCATCACAGCTCACTGCATCCTCCAGCTCCTGGGCTAAAGCGATCCTCCTGCCTCAGCCTCCCGAGTAGCTGGGAATACAGGCGAGCACCACCACACCTGGCTAATTTTTCTATTTTCAGTAGAGACGGGATCTTGCTCTCACTCAGGCTGGTCTCAAACTCCTGAGGTCAAGCGATCCTCCCACCTTGGCCCCCCAGAGTGCTGGGATTACAGGCACGAGCCACCGCGCCTGGCCTGGAAAGACTTGATCTCTGTGGAGTGTTGACTCTGAAGAGACAAATGTCCCTGTCAGGGTTTTCTTCAAAGCCTGAGTCCTCAAGGGCAGCCCTCAACAGCATCAGGGACCCTGAGGGGTCAGGTGAAGGGGGATGGCTCTGTGCCTCTTACCTGTGTTTCTCATGTTGTCTTTCCTCCTGCAGTCTTTACAGTTTGACAAGGGGCAGGTGGTCACCCTTACGGAGGCCAACGAGGCGCTCAAGAAACAAATGGAAGAGCTGCAGCAAGAAGCCAGGAAGTAAGTCTGCACCTGCCTGGGACGGTGGCGTGAGGACACGGGCAGGCCTGGACATGCCCTCTGAGAAGCAACTTGGGGGCCAATGTAAAGGTGGCCTGGAATGTTAAGTTGTAAATTTAAAGTTCCAGCTGGGCATGGTGGCGCGTGCCTGTAGTCCCAGCTCCTTGGGAGGCTGAGGCAGGAGCATCGCTTGAGCCCAGGAGTTGGAGACTGCAGTGAGCTGTTATTGCACCACTGCCCTCCAGCCTGGGTGACAGAATGAGACCCGGTCTCTTGATTATTAAAAAAAAATGTAAAGTTCCATTGTAATTTGGCAGTTGCTCATTCTATAAAATAATCCCAGATCATAGATTCGCTGAAGGACCTGTAACAAATGCTCCCTTCTGTTTTTATTCATTTGACTTTTTGTGCCACACGCTTGGGGCAACTGCCTCCCCACACCCACCCCCTCAGCAGGGACGACACTTTGATATTCATCCTCATACCCTTTACATTCACACAAACGTGGACTCGCAGACCTAACCCGCACACACCTGCCTACGTGTATGTGCAGGTACACATACTGCATACACCCGTGTACACACATGTGCAGGTACCTATACTGCATACAGCTGCGTACACACATGTACAGGTACATATACCGCATACACCTGTGTACACGTATGTGCAGGCAGCCTCTTGGGGGCCTTTTTACCCCGATGGCACATCTCTGTTGCTTCTCTTTGATTGGTTGGTGATTTACTCACGGATCTGATTGTTGGATTTCATGCTGATATTCAAGAACATTGGAAACCTTTCTGTTTGGAGGAGCAGACTGTTTCTCTGCCTTCATAAGATCGTTTTAAAATTGCCCCAAGGGGAGGGCAGGTCTGATGGGGGTGGCGGAAGTGGCTAAAACTCATGAGTGCGTGCCATCCGCCTGGCTCCACGGGGACGCCTGCTGTGGTCTGTCCCTCTCCCTCACGTGGCCGCGGCAGGGCAGGCACACGCTCCCCTGACACACCTCCAAGGGGCAGGTGGGTTCTGGGGAGGGTGGAGCTGAGGCAGCCCTGTGCCCACCCTGGGGATGCGCTCCTGAAACACGTCCCTGTCACTGGGTGTTGTGTGCCAGGATGCTGGCCGGCAGCATCAGAGGGTAACCGAGCTTCCCTCTGTCCTTGGTGACACTCCAGGGCCATCACAGAGCAGCAGCAGAAGATGAAGCAACTGGGCTCGGACCTGACCAGCGCCGAGAAGGAGATGAAGACCAAGCACAAGGCCTACGAGAATGCCGTGAGCATCCTCAGCCGCCGCCTGCGGGAGGCCCTCGCTGCCAAGGAGGCCACAGACGCGGAGCTGAGCCAGCTCAGAGCGCAGAGCAGCGTCAGTGGCGACGGCGACCTCGCTCTACATGTAGGTAAACACCACGCCATCCCCTGCCAGAGTCGTGAAGCTTCTCTGTAGGGAAAGGAACTTTTGTAAACATTTTCCCCTCTAAAACCTGTACGAGGGTTTAGACAAAAGGTAGCATTTCTTTAAAGTACTGCTCAGCGTCGAGGTGTGCCAGGGACCTGTAAAGATTGTGCGTATTATCTCATGGAGCCCTCATGAACCCTGTGCAGTCTGGGGAGGTCGCCTTATTTTCATTGAGGGACCTCCTTGGCTTAGAGAAATTCGCCACTTGCTGAGAGGCAGAGACAGATGCACACTTGGGCCACCTGCCCTCCGGCTTTCTCTGCACCTCACGTCTCAGATGTTGATGTGCCCAGAGGGAGAGCAGCGAGCAGGCGCCCACTGGAGCTGGAGTGGGTTGCGTGGGGGCGTGGGTCGGTGCTGGCAGAGTCCAGGATGCTGTGAGAGCTGCCGCACCTGCAGTGGCCCAGGACGGGGAGAGGTGCCTTTGACAGAGGGCCCTGTGCAGCCTGTGAGAGAGGCTGGCCCTGGATGGTGCGGCCTCCGTTTTGTTTCACTTTTACTAGTAGATGTAAAATTCTACCTGAGTGTATTTGCTTGGATTTTATTTATCATGTGTCATTACACTGACAGTGGATTTTTTTTTGTTGTTTGAGACAGGGTCTTGCTCTCTTGCCCTGGGCTGGAGTGCAGTGGCATCACCACAGCTTGCTGCAGCCTCCAACTCCTGGGCTTAAGTGATCCTCCCGCCTTGGCCTCCCAGAGTGCTAGGATCACAGGCATGAGCCACCACACCCAGCCCACAGTGTTTCTTGTACAGTTTATTTCTGTCTCCTGTCTAGCTACCAATTTAGTAGGAAGCGACTGTATCATAACCTGGGGTCTCCCTCTCACCTGGTTCTTTTACAAAAAACACTGGGGGATTTAGCCAATTGGCACTTTCCTTTCTACTTGAGAGTGTGTCTCAGTGTTGTTTGGCCCTTGGTCAGTGGTGGGAGGTTGGGCAGCAGCTGAGGGACAGCAAGGCCGGGGCTCGCGTCTGGGCTCTGTCTGGGCCTCACCACTCATGAGATGGGGGCAGATAGCTCAGATGTGACCCTCAGTAAGATGAGGACAAGACGAGGTAAATAGTGGAACCTCCTCATTAGGTGGCTGAGTTAGGAGCACCTGGATAGTGGTTGGAATGGGGCCTGGCACCACTGAGGCCGCAAATGTGTGTGTGAGCACACATGTGCAAGCACATGTTCATGTGGTGCAACTGTGCGACTACATGTGTGAACATGTTTGCATGTGCCTGTGTGAGTACGTGCAAGGGTTGTATGTATGTGCTTGCATATGGTGCCTATGTGTATGTGTGTGGGGATGTGTGTGAGCATGAGTGTGGAGTGTGAGCACGTACATGTACATGTGCACATGTGTGTGAATGCACACGTGTATATGTGTGGTGTTTATTATGCTGTGCCAGATGCTGCTTACTTGTCCTAACTGGTAACATAAGCCTTTATCTACAGGTCCAGTTTTTTTCTGTATCTTGAAAGCGTTTACCTGAAAGGATTATTGTGTTTGTCCTGATACTACTATGTGTGTCACTAGCGTGTGCATGGTGTGTTGGTTAATCCGAGCCCTTTAAAGAAAGTGCAGTGCTGTGAGAACGTGTTCATCCTGGTGCTGGCACAGCTGCGCCAGGTTTGTGTGGCCACAGCTTTGCACCTGTAGGCACTGTGGGAGGCCAGGGGGATGAGGGCCCGTCCTGATGACCAGACGCACTCTGTTTGTCTCGCCGCCAGGAAAGGATCCGGGCCCTGGAGGTGGAGCTGCAGGCTGTCGGCCACAGCAAGGAACTGCTAGAGAGCGAGCTGCAGGAAGTCATCGTGACCACCGGCCAGGAGCTGGAGGAGTCCCGGGAGAAGGTGCTGGAGCTGGAGGATGAGGTGAGGCCTGACGCCTGCTGTTGCCGTAGCTATCAGATGGTCCCTGGCTCCAAGGCAGGCCACCATGAGCATGGGCCCTAAAGAGCAAGAGCATCTTGCGGTGTACCCAGCACTGCCGCCTGGCACTGTCGTCGCCTTCTGTGGGGAGCAGGCTCTGATCCCAGCCCTCCAGCGAGGACAGTTGTAGTCACGGCCTCTGCAGCAGAGCTGTCACTGGAATTCATAGTGGAACCTTTCTCTCAGAACGCTTTGGTTGCAAATGAGAAATCCAGCTCAAATCTTGACAGAACTTCTCAAAACTCCCAGGTTCAGAGACAGAGCTTGCTTTGGGCTCTGCTGACAGCAGCTCAGCACCGTCACCCAGAGCCCTTGGCACTGGCCCCTGGCTCACCCTTCCAGCAGAGTCCCTAGGGGCTCTTAGTCACCCTGGGCTGCGTGTGTCATTCACTCACCTCTGTCCTGGCTTCAGCTCCGTGCCTGCCCCGCTGAGTGACTTGACCAGGGCCAGGGCTCGGTCCCTGGACAGCCTTTCCCAGAAGTACACGGGCCCAGGAGCAGGCAGGGTTGCTGGCCGTGGAGAGGCAGGTGGGCGCTAGGGAAGCCACTGCCCGCGGCCACATGGCCCAGGTCATGAAGCGAGGGCTGTTTGTTGCTTGCGGTTGCACGCTAGTACCAGCCACTGCTGCGCATTCCCGGGGTTTGTGGCAACTCCATGTTCACGGCTGCTCTGTTGTTTCAGCTCCAGGAATCCAGAGGCTTCAGGAGGAAGATCAGGTGCCTGGAGGAGTCGAACAAGAAGTTGGCTCTCGAACTGGAGCACGAGAAGGGGAAGCTTATGGGCCTCGGACAGTCCAACGCGGCTCTACGGGAGCACAACAGCGTCCTAGAGCGAGCTCTGGCCAAGAGGGAGGCAGACCTGGTCCAGTTCAATCTTCAGGTACTCACACTAGACTCACCACCTGAAACAGAAAGCGCTGGGTGGGCCGGGCAGCACTCCAGATATCCTGTCATCCCTGTTGGTTCCTCATTCCCACCTTCGAGGAAAACGCAGCCTCCCCACCCTAGAGAGGAGAAGACGGTGGCTCAGAGTGTGGTGCACCAGAAGCCTGAGTCCCCAGCTGTGAGGCGCAAACCCAGAGCGTCTGCTTGTGTGTTCATGGTGGAGCGAGTGTGCCAAGTTCATCCTGGCTTTGGGTGCAAGTGGGATGACTTCCTGTTCTGGGCAGGGACGTCGTCGTCGTCTATAGGGGACATTTACCTGAAGGCCTCAAACTGATTTCAGACCCCAGCCAGGGTCCCACTCCGCTCCTGTAGCCTTTCTGCTGGGGGAGATCTCCACAGCGGCAGCCCGAGGCCTGATGGAGCCCCAGCCTTGGATTAACCCATCCTTAGATGTTTTCCCTGCTCCCCACACTCTCTTCTTTCTGGACCTGGCTGCCTCACCCCCTGCATTGCCGCCTCGCCGCAGAGGCATCTGAGTCTGGACCCCTGATGCATGCGCGTCTCTCGGTTCCCAGCCAGATTCGAGAACGTGACCCTGTGCCTGTACCGCAGCCGCGGGTTTATGGTTTGGGAACAGTGTTCTTTAGAGAGGAAACTTCCTCTTCTCTGACTTGTGCTGTCCTCTGCTGTGAGCTGGCTTGTCCCCCATCCTGCTGCACCTCCTGCCCAGCACCGGCTACAGCGGCCCCGCGCTCTGCCCTGGTTTCTTCAGGGGTTTAGAATTCGAGATCTCTCCTCATTTATCCTTCTGCGATGCCATCTAGGTCCAGGCGGTTTTGCAGCGCAAAGAAAAGGAGGATCGCCAGATGAAGCAGCTTGTGCAGGTGCTGCAAGCCTCGCTGGAGAAAGAGAAGGGGAAAGTCAGCAGCCTCACGGAGCAGGTGTGTGCCACCTTCCTGCTGTTTTGCTTTTTGTTAAAGTCGCTGCCTCACAGGGCCTTCCGGAAGGTGTTTCAGTGCCTGAAACCTCATAATGGTGCCCTTCACACTTGAGCTTCCCTTCCAGAAACGTACAGAGACAGAGTTGTCACTGCCGTCGTGGGTGAAGGTGGGTTGCAGAGCTCCTGGGCTGGTCCAAGGCATGAGCCACACCTTGCTAATTATTTTTTATTGCTAGGTGTTGCTATATTGCTAAGGCTGATCTTGAACTCCTGGGCTCAAGTGATCCTCTCACCTCGGCCTTCCAAAGTGTTGGGATTATGGATGTGAGCCACTGCGCCTAGCCTTAAGCTTTTTAAATAAAATACTGGCTAGTGCAGTTAGACAAGAAAACTCAATTATTGGAAAACAGAAACTTTTGTTTTTTGTGATACCCTGAGAATTTGCTTATCTTCTTGGAAGCCTTGAGAGAATCTATTGTTAACTGTGAAAAGCAATAAAATTCTAGAAAGGAGGTTTGTTACATCATGAATGGTAAGAATCAACAGTTTTGTCACTGCCGGGTGATGGGGTAGAAATGCAGCATCCTCTCAGAGTGCTTGAGCTGCGGGTACATTTAACTGGAAACATGCAGATACTCTTGACCATACAAACCACTGAGACCAGGAAATCTTGAGCAGATTTGTTCATGCAGCAGATACCAGCAGCATGCAGCGTGTGCTCACCGCTCCTTAGTCCCTGCTTCAGTCTGCACGAGGAACTTGATGTCCACCTGCAGCAGGACGCTGGTGGGGTCAGGAGGGCCTTCCCCTCCGCACTTGGCCCATCACAGTGCTGCAGGCGTCACACAGGGCGCTCTGTGCGTTGGTCACATGGCTTCCTTCCTCCCAGGTGGCTGCTGCCAGGGCAGAAGCTGGTCATAGCCGCCGCCACTTCAAGGCCGCCACTTTGGAGCTGAGTGAGGTGAAGAAGGAGCTACAGGCCAAGGAGCACCTGGTGCGGAAGCTGCAGGCCGAGGCCGACAGCCTCCAGTGAGTGCGGGCCTGTGTGGGGTGAGCGGGAGCCTGGCCAGCCTCAGGCGTGGTGGGCAGGGTCACCTCTTTTCTAGCAGATTCTAACAGACTGCCAAGTATTTCAAAGGCAAATCAAAGGGTTGAATACCCCTGGCTTCTGTCTCCAGAAGCTGAGCTTCACTCTCTCACTACCCTGTGCTCACTCCCCCAAACCAGAGGGCGCCCCGCTGTGAGCACGTACCTCCGGGCTGCGTCCTGGACACTGAGAGGGTTGTTATGGACTCCTCACTGGTGCAAGGTCGCGTCAGACTCACGGGGGCACCAGCCAGGCACGAGGTCCTGGTGGCTTTGGAGGCCACCGCTCCCTGCGAGGTCTCAGCAGTCACTCGCTGTTGTCTGTGGACAGTTTTAACAGAGTGAGATGGCGCACCCTAAGGCACCTGGAACAGGCCCAGTGCAGGGTCTCCCCAGGATGGACATGCTCACAGGCAGCAGTTTCCAGAGGGAGGGCAGGTGGTAAAAACGCAGTAATTCCATTCTCACTTGTTTTTTACGCTAGGTGTCAGGAGGGGAAACGTTCCCAGGAAGTGGCACAGTTCCAAGTGGAGCTGGCCGAGGCCCGGACACAGCTCCAGCTCCTGCAGAAGCAGCTGGATGAGCAGCTGAGCAAACAACCCATGGGAAACCAAGAGGTGACGTGCCCGGCGGCCTCACGTCCCTAATTAACGTGGCTCACAGGGCTGGACCCTGCTGAGCAGCACACTGGATTACTGCACTCCCTGTCTGCTTGGAGAGGAATATTTATTTTTTTCCTTAATATGGTATTAAAAGATAAGCAGAAATACAGTTAGAGCAAATTTCCAGTGCAAGAAAGCCACTTTAAAATTCTTTTGGTCATGTACTTTTTCCCCTAGGTGGAAAATCTCAGATGGGAGGTGGATCAGAAGGAGCGAGAGATCCAGTCGTTGAAGCAGCAGCTGGACTTGACGGGGCAGCAGGGTCGGAAGGAGCTGGAAGGAACGCAGCAGATGTTGCAGGTGCCTGTGCTGCGAGGCTCATGGGGCATGGGTAGCCGGGGCTGCCAGGCAGGGAGCTTGCTGGGATGGTGCTCTCAGCACACAGTTCTAGAGACACTGTCACCTGGTCCAGGTCACACAGCTGGAAGGGGCAGGGCTGAAGCCCCAGCTGGCTGGACTCCTCAGCTGAGTGAAGTATGCTTGGCACAAGGTGCCGTCAGTCCAGTAAACAGAGGCTGCGTGCGAAGAGTTGGCCAGTTCATGACCAGCTCCTCTACGAAGAGCTCAGTTCACAAAGTTCTTGGCCACGCAAGGGAAGGATCAGGAACATAGTCGTAAACGGGTGGCTTGAGTCACAGGAGGATTGATTCATAATACAGGTTGAGCGTCCCTCATATGAGAATCTGAAATCCAGAGCTTTCTGAGCACCAGCCTGACACTCAAAGCACTCCCGGTCCCATGTGTTCTGGGTAAGGGATCCTCAACCTGTGTGTTTTAGGAAGAGTTAGGCTTCTTCTAGTAGCTAACAGGAGATTGTTGGGGTGTATTGTAAAATGTAGCCGTGGGGATGTTGCTGGTTCCTTGGCAGAGACCCTGGAATTCGGGTGGGAATGTCGAGGGTGTGGTTGTCACTGTACCTTTGCAACCTAGCGCTGAGATGGGAACAGTGTACACGAAATCCTGTAAAAGCCAGCGCTGTGTGTTTGGTCCCTTTAGCGTCGTGACCTGACACGCAAACTGACGTCTCTGTCGTGTGTTTAAGATCTTTTAAGACTCGGACTTTCCTTTCCCAGAACATCAAATCTGAGCTGGAGGTGGTGCAGGAAGATCTGTCTAGGACCCAGAAGGACAAATTCATGCTTCAAGCCAAAGTGTCGGAACTGAAGAACAACATGAAGACCCTGCTGCAGCTAAACCAGCAGCTTAAGCTGGACCTCCGCCGGGGCGTGGCCAAGACGGTATGTGGGCTCATGCCTGCCGTAGGCTCATGTGGATGGGAGGCTTTTAGTTGTTCAGACATAAACAGGTGCATTTAACCAGCCCTGAGCAAATAGCAGCAGAGTCTCTGCTTGGGCAACAGGCCAAGTTGTTTTATTTTGCGGCTTTTCTAAAAGAGTGTTTCTTCTTTTCCTGAATTCAAATACCGTTTTGCTGTTGTACTCTTCATAAGCCAAACTAGAGAAGACTTTGTGATGGAGCAGTCCTTGCTGTGTCTTAGGAGCCGGACACAGCGGTTGCCTGGGTGGGCTTGGGTCGGGGACTCTGGAGCTGCTGTCCTTGTCCTGCCTGGAGTGTCTGCACACCTGGCAGTTTTGTTACACCCAGTCTGCACAAGCATTTCCCAAGAGGCAAGTGCATAGAAACCTCTCAGATTCAAAGGTTTATTTAGCATCATTTGCCTATCTGTGAAAAAGTTTTATGTCCTAGAAAAGGGAGTCAGATATGTTGGAAAATTTAATTTCTTAGGGAAATTCAAAGATGGCCACAATCTCTTGTGGAAAGCTCCCATATGAGGGTTCTAGTTTAGGATTAAGCTCTGTCTTCCTGAAGATCCAGAAGTTAGGTTGTTTGTGCTTTGTTATGTGCATTAGAAATAAGGTTATTTATCCAGCCAGAATTTCTTGAACTCCTTTGAGTTCCTGACGCAACAGTGACCGGGAGAGCCCCCTTCCCGGAAGCCCCCCTTCCCGGAGGCCCTGTGCTGAGCCAGGGAGGCCCATGTGCTGGAGGAGGGGCAGTGTGAAGGCTGACGATGTGCTTTTGACAACAGAGAAAGGAGCTGAGAGGTGAGGCCAGCCCTTCCAGCCCTGCCACCCCCATCAAGGTCCCCGACTGCCCCGTCCCAGCCTCGCTGCTGGAGGAGCTGCTGCGGCCCCCACCCGCCGTCAGCAAGGAGCCCCTCAAGAACCTCAACAGCTGTCTCCAGCAACTCAAGTACGTCCTGCTCTGTGCTCCGTTTACTTAAGAGTTAACAATGTGTTTAACCTGGAGGGGTCTCTCCTGTTGCCGGCATCTGATGCCCATCAAAGTCTGAGCAGGTCTGTACTGAGTGGGGGTTACTCACACACAGGGCATCTGGCTTCACACTGTCAGGTGAGAATTGCCTGGAGTGAAACTGCCAGATGAGCCCTTGGAAGCTGGAAGACCAGACCCTGTGACTCACCAGCCTATAGGCTGAGCCTCCGAGCTCAGGGCAGCAGAGGCTGATGCTCGTAGGGTGTGGCCACGAAGGGGAAGTTAGGTGTGCAACTGGCCTCAGGGATAGCTTTGGTCCCCACAGCGACCTGGGTCCTGAATTCTGTGTCTTTCCCACATTCCCGGTGGGAGCAGAAGCCTGAGGCACGTGTCCGTTGGCCTCGGCACAGTGTAGAGAAAGATGCCGAGAACACCTCAAGTCCTGCTGAGCAAAACCTCAGTTGGCTTCGCTGGTCTCCGAGGGCACTAGGAGCAAGCTCCGATGCCAGGGTGCGAACCACCATTCAGTTCAAGCTTGTTAGGGATGAGCCCGTGGAGCACTGGTTCTGCGTGGCCCTTGAGTGACCTGGGCTTTCTTCCTTTGCCTCCTCGTGTCTGGCAGGCAGGAGATGGACAGCCTGCAGCGCCAGGTGGAGGAGCACACCTTCACCGTGCACGAGTCCCTGTCTTCCTGGACCCAGGCGGAGGCCCGCCTCTCGGACCCAGCCACCGCGGGCCCTGCCCTCCTGGGCGACCATGCCAACCCCCGGGGAGACACGCAAAAACACAGTCAGAGCAGGGCTTCCAAAGAAGGACCGGGACAGTGACTGCCGCAGCTCCACCGCTAGGTGTTTGTGACTGTGGGAAGGAGTCCTCTTTTATCAATGTTATTTATTTGATTGTGTGCTCTGTGTTTTTCTAAGAAATGAAATTTACGTTCTGCTTTTTCCTTTAACAAGGAGTAAAATGACAGAAGGAGAGCCAGGGATTGGAGAAATAGTCATTTGAATATCACAAGTAGCTTTCCCACGAGATGAGCACATCTTAGACACCTCGTTCAGAGCTCAGTGTGGAGGTTTTGGTTGTGTCCGAGGGTTCTTTGCAGCAGAGGCATCTAAGTGAGAACAGCCAGTTCTGGTAGAAACTACAGGACGAGGTCTGCGGCAGCAGCACCTGCACAGGTGGGCAGCCCGTGGGGTGCGGCATTCACGTCCCTGCTCCACGCAGCAGAGCTTCGCTTTCCTGCAGAAACGAAATTTTAGTTGCACCTTCGGCTTTTTATTTTGTTAATTTTTTCAATAGCCATCCCACCACAGGATATGCATATAAATACCGAAAATCATAATCTAATCTTTAGGAAGTATGTGCTCACACGATTGTCTTTCTATTGATTGCCTTTTGAAAATTTGCTGTCTGGAAATAATGTACATATAGGAGTTAGGGATATCAGTCAGAAAATTTTATTTTAAGAAATATTTACATTCTGAAACCAAATATTCTTACACAGAAAGGGTTCTTTGTTTAGTTTTACTTTATTTCTGAGGGTCTTTCCCTCCAGCCTGGTCTCTCCCTGTCAGACTACTGGGCAGGAGCCAGTCAACCCTCTGTCAGACCTGACGTCCGCCAAGAGGCTCAGGACACCAAGGCTGCCTCATGCTGGCCCGATGCTTGGGGGGCGCAGGGAGAGTCGGGGGAGGAAGGCAGACGAGGGCGAGAGGGGCTGGGGCTTCCCACAGGGGCTCCTGAGGTTCCATCTGAGCCTGAACACTTTATAGACAAGGGGCAATCACAAGCCTTTCTCCAGGGCTCACACTTCTCTGCCTCAAGAGAGAAATCTTCCCCAGGGCCTGCAAGAAGCCTCTTTTGGTGTAGTCATCAAGAGAAACCCCAGATGCTCCGCGGTCACACTGGTGTCACTCGAGCACAGGCCGGCACCACGAGGAAGGCGGCTGTGCTCTCCTGAGGTGCCTCAGACACAGCCGCCTTATTTAAAATCGGCACTAAGTGTGTGAAGTTCACATTTCTCACCTAAAATACTGAAACAGTGCAGGCGCTGATTCACCAGGAGAGTTGAGGCCTGTAAGTTTCTCCCTTAGTTTGCTAAGAAAATCTAAAATAATATTTATTGGCATGGGTTAGAAGAGAGAGAGAGAGAGAGAGAGAGACTGGGTCCACGTGGCCCCTTTCTGGGTGTTACTGGTCGGTCCAGGTGTGCTCGTGTCCACGTGTTACGTGTCTGTTCTGCGGAGCAGCAATTTGTGTTCTCTTGTGAGATACTGTTAGAAAGTTAACTGAAAAGGTTGAGGTGGCATTAACCACAAAGATGTTTAGGGTTTACAAAATATTCCCTAGCAAGTATTTGAACTTCTAAAATACATGTATCATTTGTACAGGATTAATTTTGAAATAATACTTGAAAACTTCACTATAAATATATTTTGCTTTTTAAGTTGGAGATCATTTTTGACTAAATTGTCTTTGTGCCATTAGAAAGAAAATGGTGGCTTACGTTCTTATTTATTTTGGCTGTCTTACCCTTTGTTTTAATTTTAAAATCAAGAAATAACACTCAGACCCGTTCTATGGCAGAGCTGCTTTCTCCTTGTGTGTAGATGGTCTTCAGGTGAGTGGTGTTCGTGGTGTGGTTTTCTTCTCTTGGGATGAACTGACTGTGAGTGTGTTCATCCAGTGAGAGCGGATCTCCGTTCCTCACGCCTTCCCCCTTTGTCTGGTTGTCCTGCATATGTGCTTGCGCGTGTACATGTGCACGTGTGCACGAGAGCGTGTGCACACCCTCAGAGTCAGCACCTCTCTTGGTGTTGTGTGTATCGCTCTGCGCCAGCTATCTCTGGGACCCTCTTCTGGTCCGGCAGGGCCTGGCCTCTCTCTGCTCCCACCCGCGGGGCGAGGCTTGTGTTTGCTCCTTGCGTTTTCACGCACAGCCTCTGGCTCTGGGTGCGAGGCCTCCTGTGTTCACGCTGACACTGCCTTTGGGCTTCCTCGGGAAGTCACCTTAACGACGAAGTCGGATTTCTAAATTGCCTGCTTTTTTGTCTCCAAGGGACTCTTCTGGCTCTTCTGCCTCCCAGAGCTAGATTCTTCAGTGAACGAAGTTAGAATTATTGTTGTTCTTGTGGGCAGAAATGGGGCTTCTGGAATATACTCACGGAAGACAGCATTGAGTCTGGAATGTCACTTGATAGAACAGGGTCACCGCCGCACTGCATCTGTGCGTGTTGCTCAACCCCACGCTGTATGCCGTGTCCTACTGCAGGGAATGTTGGCTTGGGCACTTTGTGATGTCATTAACTGTTTTTCTTATGTTCCAGAAAAACGTAGTGCAGTGTGGTTTTCGTTGATTTTTTTTTCCATGGTGCATGTCAGACAGATGCCACGGATCTTACCGATTTATGTGCCTTGGTGTTTAGAGTATGTACGAGGCAGTGTTTGGGTAGGACGTGAGTCTGACTGTCCCAGGCCTGGCTCCTGGAACAGTGCCCTCGAGGATGGCCTGCGGCGCACTGCAGGAGGCCTGCGTTAAACTCGCCCTCCGTCTGAAACTTACTTTTCTTGGTACAGGACCCCGCAAAAGCCGTGGGCCTGCAGACCACCATGATGTATGTTCTGACTTCCATGAGTTTTTTTTTTAACAGAAGCTCAATATCACGTGTAAAGATTCTAGGAGTGAAAGGGACCAGCATACACTTCACGTTCCAGGAGTGGAAGTACTTGCCCCGGAGCCTTCCTCTTGACAGGCTCATCACCTCAGAGTTCAAGGAGAATCTTGTTATATGGTGGTCTCAGGTTATAACAGGGTCCCTGAGGGGGATGTTTTAGAGGGTCTAGAAAATTCAGTGGTTTTAAGTTATTCATTCCTATTAAAAATTTCCTCACAAAAGAATCCTCAAGCTGTGGCTGTTCAGAGGAAAAGTGTCACCAGGTATATAACAAATTGTAATTTTAAAAAGCATGTTGATTTTTTATAAATTTAAGTGTGCTTGGGAATTCTTTAAATTTTGTGCAATAAACTATTTTTTGTAAAGATTTTCATATTTCATGGGGGGCTTCCTTTTAACATTTATGTTTTGTCATATCTGGGACTAACTTTTTAATCTCATGTTATTACACACTCTGTTTAAAGATAATTTTACTGTTCTGCCAAACTTTCAGATGGGATCTGCTGTCTGACTTCTTGTTGCTTTTGACCACAGCAGAGTAGCTGCTACCCACATTTCTTCCCTTCTTAGCCCATACTGCACTTGTTGCCCTTTGCGAGGAATACAAAAGGAGGCTGAGTTTGTAGGAGTAAACCAGGGGACGGTTGGTGGCTGTTCTTCAGGGTGACAGCTCAGTTCCCGAGTGTTACCACCTGGCCCCCACCTCTGCGGGTCGTCACGGATACGACGGGCCTGTAACTCTCAGATCTACCTTGTGATACCCAGTGTACTCTGGTTTTGATCGGTAAGAGCTGCCAGGTGTGGAGTTTTCAGGTAGATATTGTTAAGGGCCAGCGTGATTTAAAGAGCACAGAAGAGGAGAGAAGTGGTCACAGGACTTAACTCTGTGCGGGGATTTACGCCTTTTCGCCCGTCCCCACTTTACTGGCTTCCATGCCCAGGGGTCGGGCAGTTCGGTACTGTGTAGATCTAAGTGAAAACTGCCTGACGCTGTATTTTGTGGTCAAGTATTGAGGATGTGATACTTTTTTGTCTGCAGTCACCATTAAGGAACTTTTTCCTTTTGTACGTAAAGTTGCTGAACGTTTGCAGGCAACTAGCTGGTTGACAGATTTACTTTTAAGCTGTATCTACTTTGTCAAACCGACGCTCCATCCTGCATCCTCTTACAAAGCTATTACTGGGGATTTGAGAGCAGTTTTGGCACAGATGTACGGGTAGCTGTTTCCTGGCCTTGAGTGGTACAGATATCGTCAGGAATTTGGAGTGAGCGTAGGACCAGAGACTTATCCCTAATGGAAGGCTCAGTATTTAAAAATCACCAGGTCACTCAGAAGCCTGATACTTCATGCAGTGCTAGGAAGCAGATTATGGGGGATATGGAAAATAGGGGTTTTTACACCCCTGCTATCCAGCTTGATGGATGAACGTAACGTTTGTTACAAGAGCCCCCAAGCCCCTCCTTGATGAGAAGGAATACTCAGCAGTCAGTAACTTCTAAGTTAGAAGCATTTATTGGATTCCTCCGCTTGCCTTTACGAACACTTTCATTTGACAAGGAACATTCCAGATTCTGATTTAAAAAAGTATACTTTGACAAGGCCTTTTTCCTGGAAACAGTGGGCAATATTAAACTGCGTTGCCAAGCCACCTCTGCTGTTATTTGCGATGCCCTCTGTGTTTGTGTGTGGGGTGTCACTAAGCACCACCCCGTGCCCACAGCCCTCAGGATGACCTGTGCACGAGCCTGGCTCCACCACTTGCTGGCTGGGCCACATTTCCAGGCTGCCTCCAGCTGCAGCGAGGGCCAAGGACGGGCCCTCTGCAGGCTACAAGGACTGAACGTGTGGGTGCGGATGGGAGCCCGACGCAGCTGGGAGCTTGCACACCTTGTAGTAACGCACGGGGTGGGAGCATCCCTCCATGAAGGCAGCACCTACCAGGCAGCTTCTGGGACGGAACAGCAATCTGGGCACGGCACCAGGGATGCACCACCATGCCTGCCTAACTTTTTTTATTTTTATTGAGAGAGGGTCTTGCTAGGTTGCCCCAGCTGGTCTGGAAGTCCTGGGCTCAAGCCATTCTCTACCTTGGCCTCCTAAAGTGCTGGGATTACAGGTAAGAGCCCCCCCGTCCAGCCTACACCCCTTCCTTTGACTGCCCTGTGTGGGACAGCCCCTCTGCCTGTGCCTTCCTCAGGCCCCTCGGATCCTGCCGCAGCCTGGGGTGTTATCATGGAGCCAGCATGGTCCCACCCAGGCTCCACCCGAGGGGTCTCGGGCGTCCGGCTGTGGCTGTCTCCATGTTTCCTCTGTTGAATCCCCTGGTGTGGGCTGTTTTCCTGACTAGACCCCTACCATATGTCACAGATGTAGTTGGATTTCCACAGGTGTAAAACATTTCTTGATAACAGTTTTAATGGACATATATCCTTTTAAATAAATCCAATGAATATTAAAAATATTAATAGATGAAAAAAATTCCTGGGCCTGTTTTCTCATGTGTTAAGTGGGATAATATCACTTTGCTCCACCTACCTCAGTCTGTTGTGAAGATTAAATTGAAATGTCTAAATGTCTTGCTCAGGCTGGTCTTGAACTCCTGACCTCAAGCGATACTCCTGCCTTGGCTGCCCAGAGCGCTGAGATTACAAGTGTGAGCCACCTCGCCCAGCCTCAGCTAATGTTTATTAAGCCCTTACTATACAAGGGCTGGCATGTATTAGCTTGCCTCTAAGGAGCTATTCATCCCCATTTTGCCATTGAGAAAACTGCAACACAGGAAAATTTAGTAATTCACCCAAGTCCCCAGAAGGCAGGGGCAGACAGGCATCAGCCCAGGTGGTCTGGCCCAGAGCTTGTGCTCTCACACACTAGCACATAGTCATAAAAAGGTCAAAATTGGGGAGGGGCTGAGGACAGATCTGTTCTCACAGTACTTAGAAATAACAACAGTAAGGTTTCTTTCTAAAAAGACACTCTTTATTCTTTTACATGTAGGCATAATTTATAGTACAAAAAGATAACAGATTTTAAGTATACAGTTGGATGCATTTTTTTCCATTTATGATTCTCATAGCCACAGTTTTGTGAGTTTTGACAAACGTGTGCTCGTTTTATTATCAGCCCAAACAAGATGTAGGGAACAAGAAAGTTCCCTCCTGCCCCTTCCCAGCGAACCACACCCTATGAGAGGCAACTGCTGCTCTGATCTCATCATCCAACTTTGCCCGTTCTTAAGACTCATATAAATGGAAATGTGTAGTTAGCATACACACTTTTGTTTGACTTCCTTTGCTTAGTACTTTTTTGAGATTCACCCTTGTTGCGGAATAGTGTACAATCACGTGATAGCATACCATCTTATGACAATTTCACAATTTTTCCATCCACCTTTTGTACTTTTGGGGTGTTCCCAGTTTGGGGCTACAATATTACGCCTCATGCTGCCATGAACGTTGGTGAACAAACTCTGTGGACTTCCATTTTCATTCCTCTTGGTAAATATTACTTAGCCGTCAGGAGGCTGTTGTAGTCTTTCAGGCTGCTCTAACAAATACCATAAACTGGGCAGCTTGTAAAACAGAAATTTCTCACAGTTCTGAAGGCTTGGAAGACCAAGATCAGGCACCTGCAGATTCAGTGGCTGATGAGGACCCACTTCTAGTTCTTAGAAGGCGCCTTCTTGCTGTGTGCTTACATGATGCAAGAGGCAAGGAGCTTCTCTCCCGTTCATGAAGGCTCTGCCTAATCACCTCCCACGGTACCTGCATCCCAACACCATCATCACCTTGGGGGTCGGGATTTCAGCGTATGAATTTTGGAGGGATACAAACATCCAGACCATAGCAGAGTAAACTTAACTTTATAAGAAAGTACCTTACTATTTTCCAAAGTGGTTAACTCATTTTACACCCTCACCGGCAATGTATGCGAATTCCAAAATTGTTCCACGTCCTCACCAAAATTTGATATTGTCATTCTTTTCATTTTAGCCATTCTGGTGGGTATTTCATTGGGGTTTTAATTTGCATTTCACCCATCTTCAAATTTACTGACCGTTTCTTCCGTTGTGCCCAACCTGTTAGTACCATGATTTTTTTTTTTTCTTAGAGACAGGGTCTCGCTCTGTTGCCCAGGCTGGGGTGCAGTGGTGCAATCACAGCTCCCTGCAGCCTCCAAGGCCTGGGCTCAAGCAATTATCCTACCTCAACCTCCCCAGTAGCTGGGACTTTGGCCTGCGCCGCCTAGCCTGGATCAGTGATTTTATTTTTGTTTTCACTGTTTCACCAATAAAGCCAAGGCAAAATTGATTTTTTTAAACCTAGGACATCAATTATATTTTTTAGGTCTTTTTTTAATTAAAAAATTAAGATATAAACTACATACAGTAAAATTCACCTTTTATTGTACCTGAGAGTTTTGACAAGCATATGCAATTGTGTAACCCCACAATCAAGATAAAGAACGCTTTCATCGCACCCTGACATTCCCCAGGCGACTTTGCAGTCACCCCCTTGCGCAGCCCGAGGCAACCTCCGCTGTTTCCGTCCTTTGCACGAATCTCCTGCGGATGGAATCGTACGGTGCAGAGGACGACAATGCACCTCCTCGATTCCTCAGGAATAGGGTGGTGAGAGAGTGAAAAGTAACCCGGACCAAGACTATACAAATCCGACCGGCCAGATACAGATAAAGTCAGGTGCAGGGTTAACAGGAAACAGTAATTCTCCCAAGCATACGGCGCAGCAGGTCTGCCGCTTTCTTACCGGCGACAAACTGCTCTAGAGTCGTGGCCGCCGGAATGTACGTCGGTGAGGACGAAACGCAAATGCCAGGGGTCCGAGGTCCTAGTCACTTGCGACCCGGCGCTCCCTCGCCTGCAGCACACAGGCGGCGCCAGGCAGAGGGCGCCCCAGCCGTCCCCGAGCGACGTGGCGCCGCGCCCGCCTCAGGCCCCCGCGTCCCGGCTGCCCGCGCTGCTGCCTGACGGCGCTCTCGCCCGCCCCGCGCTCCCTCGGCGAACGCGCAAGGGCTCAGGCGGACGTCCACGCCCGCGCGTGCAGCTCCCGCCCCGCGCCAGCCGGCCCCGCGCTCGACGCCGTCAGGCAGTGGCGCGGGCAGCCCGGCTCGGGGCGCGGCGACGCAGGACCCCGGAGGCCTCGGCGGCGGCGGCCCGGGCGGCGGCGATGCTGTGGCCGAGGCTGGCGGCGGCCGAGTGGGCGGCGCTGGCCTGGGAGCTGCTGGGCGCCTCGGTGCTGCTGATCGCCGTGCGCTGGTTGGTGCGGCGGCTGGAGAAGCGGCCGCGGGGCCTGGGCCGCAGCGAGAGCCCCGCGCCGCCGCCCCGCGCAGTCTGGGCCTCCGACCCAGGTAAGGCCGGCCGGTCGACTGTGGGCCCTGCGCCCCGCCGCGGGCTCGGAGCGGAGCAGTTGGGCGGGGCCGGTTGGCGGCGGGTCCTGGGGGAGCGGGAGTGCGCGGGGCGGAGAGCGGGAGTTCTGTTTGGCGTGACGCGGTCCGGGGCTCGCTCTGGAAAGTTCATCTGGCCGCTGTGATGCAAATGGTAGGGGAGACCTGGGCGCGCCTGGGGCGGGCGCAGAAGTGAGCCGTGTCGGCTTTGGAGTGAGAGCATGCCGAGGAGAGGGGAGAGCGTCTGCCATTCATGGCGAGGGTGCCGAGAACTGACTGGGAGAGGAGGCAAGGGTGAGGACGACAAGGCTTTGGAATAAATAGATTCTTGCTGTGAGGGAAACAAGACTTGGGGGTCGATGGCTCTAATCAGGGTGGCAGTAATGAGAGTCGCCGAATTCTGGATGGTTTTCGACGCGAAGCCCTGTGGAGTTACTGGTAACTGAGTATAAGGTGAGAGGAAGAAAAGGCAAGTTTCTCTCCAGGGTTTGGGGCAGGAGGAAATGAGAGGATGCGGTTGTTATTTATTGCTTTGGGGTAGACTGTCCGGTGAAGCAGATCAGGAGCTGGGTTTTGGTAACTTCAAATATTTAAATTTAAGGCAACTGCGACATTGTGAAGTATATCGTTGGTTTTCATCCTGGTTTCCTGGCTCCTAAAATCCCTGGAATCTCTGAAGTGATTCTTTGTGTGTGCTAATGAGCTGGCTGATGTCTGGCAGACCCTAGGTAGCTTCAGGATGGGGACGGGTCCCAGGAAAGACCGAGGTCTGATTAGAGGGTTGGACTTCAGCCCCGTCCCCAACCTCCGTGCAGGGGAGAGGGGCAGAAAGTTAAGTTGGTCACCAATGGCTGGTGGTTGAACCAGCCGTGCCGACGTAATGAAGCTTCTATAAAAGCCCCGGAGGACTGGGTTCTGGTGGCTTCCAGATGTCACGTGGAAGCTGCTTGAGCGTGGTGTGCCCAGAGAGGGCATGGAAGCTCCACACCCTTTCCCACTTTTTTGCCATATGTCTCCCTTCACTGTGTCTTCTGTAACCCTGTATAATACACCGGTAGACGTAAGGAAAGCATTCCCCTGAGTCGTGGGAACCTTGATTTATAGCCAGTTGGTCAGAAACACAGGTCACGATTCGAGGCATTGGAAAAAGGGGCGGTCTGTGGGACTGAGCCCTTAACCTGTGGGATCTGACGCTGTCTCCAGGCTGGACAGAACTGAGTTAGAGGACATCCTGCTGATGTCCACTGCAGAATTAATTGCCTGCTTGATGTGGGGAGACCCCACACACCTGGTTTCTGAAGCATGCGATGAGAGTACAGTCAGAGAAACTGAGTCTGTTCTTCCTTTATGGCGTCAGACTGTTAGACACCGGGGAGCAGTACTTTGTGATGATTGAGTAGGGCTCACGCGTCAATCGTGTGAGTTCATCTCCTGACTCTACCACTACTGCTGTGGAACTGCGCTTTTCAACTGTTTTCAGCCTGCCCATCTAGAAAATAGGAGTAATAGTGGTGCCTAGCTAATAAGATTCGATAGTGGAATAAGGACATACGTGGTGCACGTCAGGCACTAACGAGTGCTGTCTGTTACTGTGATTGCTGGCATCATCCGCGTGGAGCTGTGGAGGAGGCTGGGTGTCTGGTGTTGGAGAAAAGATCTGGAGATAAAGCTGTGTGTCTGGGGGCTGGGGTGTGGGTTTTTGTTTTTTGAGGCTCTGTTTGGACTGAGAAGCCCTGGCTCCCTGTCCCCAGCAGTCTGTTTTCATCTCCTCCTCAGCCCGGGGCCTCAGGTTGGATGGCGGTCATTGCTCACCTAGTCGTTGCTCACCTAGCCGCGTGCGCCTCCTACACCTGATTTCCTCCTGGAGAATAAACGAGTTTCTCAAGAACTCTGATAGGAAGAGGAAGTTTTGTGAACAGAAAACAAAACTGATGGCCCTACCTTAGAATCTTAGAGTTAAAGGGCTCTTTAGGGGTAACTTATTTCTCAGGTCCTGATTTTACAGCTGAGGAAACAGGCTCTGGGAGATCAGTGTCTCACTGGGATCACAGATTGGTGGCAAAAGGCAGCTGGATGTCGGTCTGTTGACACTGGGTCTAGTGCACCTTCCATCCTATTGGGGTCTACCTTCTCGCATCCCCTTAGGAAAGTTTTAGGCGGCACCTTTAATAAATAGGATGCTGCTTTGTCCACTTGCACGTCAACACTGGGCAGCACTAAACTTAGTGCCGGACACTGAGACTAACAACTACCCGGACACTAAAGCTGAACAGTGCGTGTGGCTTACGGGATGTGAGGCTAAGACATTGGAGTTTGGAGTGTTTTTTCATTAAGAATTTCTCTTTAATTTTTAGCTTTTCATTTTGAAATAATTTTAGACTTAAAAGATTACAAAAATAGTACAAAGCAAATAAACATACGTGAAAAGATGTTCAACATCATCAGCCAGTAAGGAAATATAAATTTTTTTTAATGTTTAAGAGAGAGGGATTTGCCGTGTTGCCCAGGCTTGTCTTAAACTCCTGGGCTCCAGTAATCCACCTACTTCAGCCTCCTGATTCACCACGCTTGGTGGGAAATACAGATCAAACCTAAAGTGAGCTATTGCTACATACCTATTACAATGGCTGAAATGAAAAAAAATACTGATATTACCCCAAATTGGCAGGGATGTGGAGAAACTGAGTCTCTCATGCACTGCTGGTGGGAATGTTAAGTGGTACAGCCACTCTGGAAATCAGTCCGGCAATTTCTCAGAAAGTTAAAGCTTCCCTGCACTCCTGAGATTTTTACCCAAGACAAATGAAAACTTATTTTCACACACATGCCCATGTATGGATGTTCACAGCAGCCTTATCTATAATTGCCCAAAACTGAAACAACCCAAATGTCCCGTGAGGGGTGGGTGGTTTAACAAACTGGCACATCCATACCAGGGGGTGCTTTTCAGTAGTGACCCCTTCAGCGGCTTGGGTGGATCTCCAGGGCATTGTGCTGAGTGAGAGAAGCCAGTCTCAGAAGTTCTGTACTTGCCACCCCGCTTCTATAACATTCTCGAAATGAGAGACTTACAGGGACAGAGAAAGAGAACGAGTGAGTGGTTGCCAGGGGTTGAGGACAGTGGGCAAGACAGGAGGTGACTCGAGTACTGCAGGAGGGAGGTCTTTGTGGAGAGGGATAGGTCTGCATGTGATGGTAGGTAGTCGTGGTTACAGGAGTCTTCTCACGTGATAAACTGTCACAGAACTGTGCACAGACGCAGCAAAGACACAGCCCGAAGAGGCTGGTGAGGTCCGAGGTCTAGTTTGTTTTGTGTCAGTTTCTTGGTTTTTGATCGTGTGCTCTAGAAATGTAAGATGTCAAGCTTTGGGGGAAGCTGGGTGATGATGGGTCCACAGGACCTCTTTGTATGGTTTTTGCAAGAACTTCTGAGTCCATAGATTTCAAAATAAAAAGTTAAGTCATGTTTACCATCTCTTGGATTCCCCAAATGTTAGTATCTTACATAATCACACTACAAAATGAAAACCAGGAGATCAACACTGATGGAACACTATTATCCAATCTCCAGACCTAACTCCATTTCTCATATCTTTATCTATCAGAGACCACAAGGTCATACCAATACTCCCAGTTCCGGTGCAAACGTCACTGGTTTTATTCCAGCCCAAGGGTCCAGTCTGGCCCCACCTATTTTTGTACTTAAAGTTTTGCTGGAGCGCAGCCGTGCCTCCTGTTCATGTGTTGTCTGTGGCTGTTCTGAGCATCAGAGAGACCTTGTGGCCCCCAAGGCCTCGTGCTCACTGTGGCACTTTACAGGCGTAGTTTGCTGTCCTGTTCTCGTCCCCACCTCCCTTTCCATCAGTGAGATGCTCTCGGCAGCCACAGTACGCTCCAGTTACTCGCTTAGTCCTGGAGCACACGTGAAATAGCTTTGGACTTGGTGACCTGCACCATGGTGGGAAACAGCTGCTGCCCGCAGTGCGGTGACTGCTGCAGTTGGTTTTGTCTTTGTCCTTCCTTCCAGCGTGTGGTCACTTGACGTTTTCCAGAGTTACTGCAGTTCTCCCACCTTTATGTTAGTACTTTGTAATACAGTTGGGATTATGTTTTGGTTTGTATTCCATTTGGAGGTCTCTCCATCCTTTTAATTGTTTATTTACTTATTTCTTGAGTATGTGAATCACAGACATGTTTTAAAAGTCAGAACCATATAAAAACTTAAATTTGGAAGTTACTGGCTCCCCGTCCCTCTGTCCCTTCCGTGTTCTCCCATTCTTTCTGTCTGGTCCCACCCACCCCGTAGATAACCAGTCTTACTAGTTTCTAGTTTATCCTTTGTTTCTTTGTATGCTTGAGTAGACACTTGTATCTTGTGTTGAGAATATTAGTAAGAGAGTGTTCATTTTTCTTTTTAGTCAAACTGACTTTCTAGCGTGTTATGTACTTATTCTGAAAGATTAATAAGCCTATATTCCTTAATAGTTTAATAGCTATATGTGACATTATGGATAATTTTTTAGTGTCAGATACAGCGTAGTCTTTACATGCATTGTTTTATCTAATTTTCATTATACCCTAAGAAAGAGAGGTATTAGTGTGTCCATTTTATAAATAAGGAAACTAAAGATTAGAGTTTAACTAATTTGCCCAAGGCCACAATTAGTAACTTAATGTAATTAATTGTTCTGTTGAGGGCTTGCTTGGTTACAAGGACAAAACCTCCTTCCAGCTAGCCCAAGTTAAAGAGGTGGCTGTAGAGAAAGGTTCCAGAGATTGTATGAAAACAGTGGAATACTGTTCCTCCGTTTATTCATAGCGTCTTCACCGCTTGCTCCCACCCCTCAAAGTCTGCCCTGCATGTGGCTTTGAGCACCTGTGTGTCTCCTTCACTGTGGATTCGGGACAGCCCTTCATGTCAGTGTGTGGTCACCCAGCTGTGTCTGTGTACGGAGATTCTGAATGATCAGGTGTTTATCACTGGGCAGAATCTCGGGGTCAGTAGGCCCCACTGTCAGGTTCTCTGGCCACTGTAGAGGGGACTGAGTAATACATTCATTGTTTAAAAGACTAATATCCCCTTTGCAAATAAGTAACTTTTATTTTTGAAATCTTCTTTGAAATAGATACAATAATTTAATGAATGCTGATACCCACTGCCTAGCTTCAACAGGTGTTTGTATTTTGTGAACCTTGCTTTACCTATCACAGCTCCCTGTGCTTGCTCTCTGCTGAAGTAATTAAAGCCAGTCCCAGACAGCTCATCTTGTCACTTGTAAACACTTCCTGAACCCTCTACTGCTTGGTTTCAGTGATGTAATAATGTGTCCAAGTCTTGAGTTTCTCTTCCTCCTCATGTCTTTTAATCCTTACTATTACTCAGATTCGTTTTAAGGCTCACTCACTGTCTTTGTGTGTGTTCCTGTTATCCCTGGTTTAGTCTTTTGATTTTACAACCACCGTCCACATACTAATGATTCCCAAATCTGGTTTCCCCACGCTGAACTTCCTGTCTTCTAAACCTCAGACTTGAAAATCGAAATGCCCTCTGCGTATCAAATAGAAAGGCTTGATGCCTACATTTGGGAAGGAAGAATTGCCCTCTATTTGTTCCATCTCTAACATCCTCTGCCTCAGTAGAGTCTCTTCCCAGGCATCTGGACCTGAAATGTAGGTGTCTTGCCCTACAGCATCTAATCGGCTGTGGTTGAGACAGCCTGTTTCTCAAGTCCCCATTACTACAGCAGTGGTCTGTGCGCCATCATTTCTTACCTTCTGCTCGGAGTCCAGCTGGCCACGTTTAATCTATAAATGTAACCACTGTTCTCCAAGTACCCGATGTGAGCTCCAGTGCTGGTGCAAATCCACTGTGTGATAGTCATGTAACTTGGGCAAGTCCCTTAGCCTCTCCCCATCTGTAAAGTGGAGGTGAGCAGCGGGCGGCCATACTTGCCATATGGGGTTATTGTGACTATTCAGTGACATAATATATGCTAAATGCTTAGAACATCACCAGATACTAGGCACACGGAAATCCTCCAAAATGTGAAACACTAGTTGTTTGTTGTTAGTATTAGCAAAATGACTGCCAGAGCTCTTCTGTTTAAATCTTTGGGTACTTTCCCATCACTTATGAAATAAAGTGCAAATATACCTGTAGGATAATTTTCTTTTTTTTCTTTTTTTTTTTTTAGAGACAAGGTCTCTACTCTGTCACCGAGGCTGGAGTGCAGTGGTGGATTGTATGTAGCTCACTGCACTCTTGAACTCCTGGACTCAAGTGATCCTTCTGCCTCAGCCTCTTGAGTAGCTAGGACTACAGGTGTGCACCACCATGGCCTGCTAATTTTGAAAAAAAAAATTTTTTTTGGAGATGGAGTCTTGCTTCGTTATGTTGCTCAGGATGGTCTTAAACTCCTGGGCTCAAGGGCTCCTCCTGCCTAGGCCTCCCAGAGTTCTAGCATTACAGGCATGAGCCACTGTGCCTCGCCTACTAGACTTGGAATTTTGGTGGATAGTGTCAACTTGCCTTCCGTGGGATTCGTTCCAAATTATACTCCCAACCAGTGACAGGCGAGTGTGCCTGTCCCTTCAGTGCACTGGCCTGCAGAGAACGCGAACCTGATGGTAACATGTGATGGAACTAGGTTATGAGATTCTTACCCAAATCAACCAGAAACTGCTTATTTTAATTTTGTTTAGATTATTATAGATGTGGAAGTATACAATTTATGAAAATTACCGTAGATAATTTATAGAGTCCAAAGGATATGGAGAAACACTGTGTTGAAATGAAACTTGGAAACCAGGTTTTTTTAAACCTTTTTTTAATACAAAAACAGGTGCTTTTATAGCCAGCAAATTAGGTTTTTTTGTCTTGGTTCTAGGCGAAATGACAATGGATGCCATCTTGGCTCGGTTGAAACTTATGAATCCAGATGACCTCAGAGAAGAAGTTGTCAAAGCCGGATTGAAATGTGGACCCATTACATCCACCACACGGTTCATTTTTGAGAAAAAATTGGCTCAGGCTTTACTAGAGCAAGGAGGAAGGCTGCCTTCCTCTCCTCCTGGCCACTGCGAGGCAGGCAGCGGAGCTCTAAGCCAAGACACGCAAAGGATTCTGAAGTCTGCTATAGGGAATCCCACTGAGCAGCCCGGTTTTTCTGAAGACAGAGACTTTGATTACAGTGTGGGCCTGAATCCTCCAGAAGAAGACGCTGTCACGCTACAGGCCTGCCTGGTGCCCCTGTGTGCTGTGGCCCCCGACGCCTGCAGAGCCGGAGGGACGGCCTCTAAGGAGCCACCTCTGTACTATGGGGTGTGCCCCGCCTACGAGGACGTGCCGGCTAGAAACGGTAATGTGACTGCCGGACTTCCTTCCACCTATATACCTGTGGGGAGGGTGTGATTTTGAAAACTGAAAACTATACATAAAAAAGAAACAGTTTAACATTCTTATATAGAATGTTCTTGAATTTCATGTAAATGTATATAAGAGTGTTAACAAATTGTTAGGAAAATGGAGCTTTGTGAGATACACTTGACTTACAGGTATCGATTGGCTGGCGGCCATTTGTTGGGAACTTTGTTGATTAATTGTTTCTGCCTTTTTTAAATTCGTTATAACCTGAACACCTTTTATATTAATGAATGCAAATGGCCAAGGAATACATAGTTTTCAATGTCAGAGAATTGTAAAGGACTTAATAGGTAGCAATAGAAAAAAACAGCACTCGATGTTGACTAGACCATCATGAATTGCACCCTACTGTAGCTGTGGTTACCGTGATGCCATTCGTGGCGATGCCCAAGAGCAGGAGATGGCTGATTTTACACCGTGAGTAGAACGGAATATTATTCAACTGTAAGATCTTTTTGAAGAAGATAAATGACACTGCGAAATGATGAGGATGCAGTTTGTATTGTTAATCTTTATTATGAAAATTGCTTATAAAAATTCATTTATAACGTATATACTATATGTATGGTATCTAAAGTATAAGTGAAGTTTCTCTCCTGCCCACCCAAATCTTACTCCCTAGAAGTAACCACACCTGATCTGGCCATTTTTTACTCATACATATAAACATTGCTTTTATATTTCATATGTATTTTGATACATAGTATATGTATTTTTGAATTTAATATAAGTGTAAATATATGTAAATGCACATTGTTTTTATTTTTATTAAAATGGCAAGTAGAAGTACAGGGTCAAAAGGGAAGCATTTTTAACACTTTGAAAGCTACCACCTTCCACAACATATGACATTACATCTAAAAAGGGAAGAGTGCTTGTTTTGTTTCTCTTCTGCCATGTGGACTGCAGACGCTTAAACTTTCCGTTTATCTTTTGAGTGAAGGAAACTTGCTATCTTGTTTTAGGTTAAAAATGCCTTTTTTATATGGTTATGGTCTGTGTTTGATGATTGCTTGGCCATTTGTATCAAACAGTGGACATTAACGATTTTTCTGTTATATTGTTATATATTTTTTTCTCCAAGTCCACCATTGTATTTGTATTTTATGTATTTATGAAAGTCTTGTACAAAACTTGATTGTGGTAGTTCTCCCACAGAACTCTTAATATTATTATATATTCGGAACTGTCTTTTCCTTTATGGATGGTTTCTTGGCAGGCATAAAAAGGCATAACCCACTCAAAGTTATGTTTAAAATTCTCTTATATTCTTTGCTAATATTTTCATGGTTTTTTTTTTTGTAACAATTATTTTTATTTAGTTTTTTTTTTGAAGAGACAGGGTCTCTCTCTGTCATCCAGGCTGAAGTACAGTGGCATCATCGTAGCTCACCACAGCCTCAAACTCCTGGGCTCAAGCAATCATCCTGCCTCAGCTTCCCGAGTAGCTGGGACTACAGGTGTGCACCACGCCTGGCTAATTTTTTTATTTTTTGTAGAAAGAGGGTCTGGCTATGTTGCTCAGGGTGATCAAAAACTCCCGGCCTCAAGGGATCCTCCCACCTCAGCCTCCCAAAGTGCTGGGATTACAGGCGTGAACCACCATGCCCAACCTTTATTTAGATCTTTAATCCATATGAAATTTACTTTTTCGTATGGTATCTTGGGATACTAAATTACAGTTATGTATAAAATATGCATCATGTTATTCACAACACATGTGATCAAGCTGATTGACTGTGTTCTTTTGGCCCTTTTTCTTCAAGATTGAAAATCTGAACTATGAGTTCAAGGATGGACCCAGGTGGCTGGGTGGCTGCAGATTACTGAGCCCAGGGTTGATGGCAGCAGCGCTGCAGCCCCTCTTCTCTGATTCTCCTGTGTTACTTTTCCCACCAGGAAGGATCCACGTTTATGAAAATAAAAAGGAAGCATTGCAAGCTGTCAAAATGATCAAAGGGTCCCGATTTAAAGCTTTTTCAACCAGAGAAGATGCTGAGAAGTTTGCTAGGGGAGTTTGTGATTATTTCCCTTCTCCAAGCAAAACCTCGCTCCCACTTTCTCCTGTGAAAACAGCACCACTCTTTAGCAATGGTGAGTTGAAAGGTAAATTATATGCAGTTCACATCTTGCCGTTACTGTCAGATTTGCCCCGGACTATCTTGTGCACTCTTCCTGATCCGTGGTAATGCATTTTCTCTGTGAGGGTAGAGGGGATGGGGGCTGAGTGGACCAGGAAGCCACTCAGGCCCTGAGCTGACATGCCAGTACTTAGCATCTTAACTATGGAGAATTGCTGAAGGGAACACCATTCTCCTTCATCTGTCCCCTTGTCTCTCCTGCTGCCTGTTGGATTCTGGGTCTTTTTTTGATACTGAGACCAGTCTACTTCCCCACCTGAAGCTATACCCGCTTCTGGGACTGGGGCAGCTACGAAAGTTAGGCTCACCTACAGGAGCCGTCCCCCCAGAAACCTGGCCACACCCACCACCCAGCTCAGGGCCAAGGTCTTGTTTGCAGAGGCCACTGGTAGTCAGCTTCACGCAGAGCCCTGCCTTCCTCCCCTCCCCCACAACTATCCAGCTTCCCCAGCTAGCTGGGCTCCGGGCAGGGGCACCCTCTCCTGCACATCTGGCCTTCAGTGAAGAATCCTGTCTACCTGTTCCCTCACTCAGCCTTACACAGCTGCTTCCTGCACAGAAACCAGAATGGTTCCTAACGGCTCACAGATTTCTTTCTCTGCAGTCTGTGAAAGTTCCCCTGGTGCGAATCACGTGTGGAGCATTCCCCCTCTCGGGGGTATCCCCTGCACACTGAGGGCCGTGCATGGTTGCTGGCGGTGTTCCCTTGGCTGCAGCTGCCCTGTTCCTCCTCCACCTGCCGAAAGCTGACTTAGCTTTCAGAGTTCACCAAATGGCGCCTCATTCACAAAGCCTTTCCCAGGCAGATCCTAGCGGGGTCTGGTTGCGCCCCAGCCTGCCTGCTGATAGCGGACTGTGGGCTGCTCGTGCTGCTGTTCCTTACCTGTTTCTCCCAAGTGTCTTGGACGCTTCCGCAGAAAAGCTATTTATCCTCTCAGCATAGCACGGAGGAGGTGATGAGAAACTGTTTGTGAAATTAAGTGTTTTTAAATTCTGTCTCCTAATGACAGATGGTTTGTGCTTGTCTGAGTCAGAAACGGCAAACAAAGAGCGAGCGAACAGTTATAAAAATCCCCGTACACAGGACCTCACTGCCAAGCTTCGGAAAGCTGTGGAAAAGGGAGAAGAAGATGCCTTTTGCGATCTCGTCTGGAGTAATCCCCGCTATCTGATCGGTTCAGGAGACAACCCAACCATCGTGCAGGTGAGCCTACTTTGAGCTGCGTGAGTGCCATTGCAATCACTGTACTTGGGACAGAATTGGACTGTGTGTACCAAAAATGAGGCTCAAAGCGTACACTTTCTTTCAGGAAGGATGCAGGTACAATGTCATGCACGTTGCTGCCAAAGAGAATCAGGCCTCCATCTGCCAGCTGACTGTAGCCACCCTGGAAAACCCTGACTTCATGCGGCTGATGTACCCCGACGACGATGCAGCCATGCTGCAGAAGCGGATCTGCTACATCGTCGATCTTTACCTCAACACGCCCGACAGGATGGTGTGTTTCCTGCCCCGCCTGCTCTCGGTGATAGGAGTCGTGACCTGTTTTCTAGTCGGAACGGTTTGTGTTCCCCGTAGAGCATCTCCGTCAGTGTGTGAGGCACGTGGCGAAGGTTAAGAGAAGAGAAGCATCGGTTTGCACTGGTGCAGTCGGGCCGCCTGCAGGACGTCCACATGAGGGGCCTGAGAGGCAGCTGGCTCCACGACCTTGGCTCAGGGTGGCTGTCGGCCGTCGGCTACTTTTCAGTTATAAAAGCAATGTCTTTTATGGTCTTTTTTGTTTTTGAGGCTTTTTTAAAAAAATAAATACTGGCTAGACGAGGTGGCTCACACCGTAATCCTAGCACTTTGGGAGACTAGAGGATCACTTGAGGCCAGGAGTTCGAGACCAGCCTAAGCAAGAGCGAGACTCCCATCTCTACAAAAAAAAAAATAGAAAAATTAGCTGGGTGTGGTGGCGCACACCTGTAGTCCCAGCTACTCAGGAGGCTGAGGCAGGAGAATCGCTTGAGCCCAGGAGTTGGAGGCTGAAGTGAGCTGTGATGACGTCAGTGCACTTCAGCCTGGGCATCAGAGCAAGACTCTCTCTCCAAGATAAATAAATAAATACCTGTGTTCACTGTAGAGTGACCTTAGGTGACAAAGAAGTGTAATTAATTGAGCTTCCTCTGCACCTTTTTCAGGGCAATGACACGCCATTGCACTTTGCTTGTAAGTTTGGGAATGCAGATGTGGTCAACGTGCTTTCTTCCCACCATTTGACCGTAAAAAACCCAAGGAATAAATATGATAAAACACCTGAAGATGTAAGTACTTATTGAAATTCAGCTACTCTCCAGAGTTAGCAATGGAAATATATAAATTTACAGTCTATGGTCACAGCTACAGTGGAGTCACGAGTGAGTGCGGGAGTTGTTTGCCTCGAGGGCGCGCTGAGCACTGGCGGCTGAGCTGTGGGCACATGGTGAGGGTGACGCCTCTCGGGAGCCAGGAGGGGATGAACTGACTTGGTTTTTTTTTTTTCTTTTTTCTTTTGATAACGTTGGTACCAATGAGCCAATTTGCTAATTTTATTTTCCTAAAACTGGCAGTCAGTTGTTCTGAATAGCTCACAGTCTTTCGTGGAGTCTGAAACGCATCAGTTGACCAGGGTCAGGGAGCACAGAGACGATGGTGGTGACTCTCAAAGCAGCTCAGTGTGTGCCAGGCCCCTCCAGTATGCTGTCGCCCGACCCAGACAAGCCCCACGTGATCCTTAGCAATCGTGCAGACTGCACCTTAGAGAGGGCAGAGGTGCGTCCGTTCTGTGCCTGGGAAGCGGAAGAGGGACCTGGACCTGGGGCTTGAAAGGCTGGTTGGGTCTGTGCTGTGTCCTGGAGCAGGTCACTGACTGGACTTGTCACCCCTTTGGAAGCAGAACCTACAAGGCCCCTTTTCTGGTGACAGTGGCTTCTCCCATACCCTTCTTGTAGTTGCCACTGTTACATAAGCAATGCCCACTTCCTGCAGAAAGTTTAAAATAACCCATAAAAAAAGAGTAAAAATTCACCAGAAAATTCTGCAATTGAGAGATTGCCATTGTTTTGCATAGGTATGACTTAGCTCTGTGTATTTTTCATTATAAAATGCTATTTGATAACCAACTTTAAAGCTCATGGCATTTTTAAAGCACTTCAACTCACAGTCAGTTATAGACTGAAAAAAAGCTGCACTCGGGTGTTGCTCTCACAGGCCGTTTCCTTTCTTTTCTGCTTACGTGAAGGTTGTTGGTTTTCTGTTGATTCTAGCAAAATTGTTCTTACTGCTACGATTCTCCAAGGGCTGAGAAAATTGATCCCAGTACTTGCAAAAATGTAACGTCTCTGTTCGTGGGAGACAGGAGCTCCCCTGGACCAATGCACAGCCACAGGAAGGTCACGCAGGAAGAATGGGCTCCCGGGTAGTGCGCTTGGACAGCTGAGAAACCATGACCACGTCCACACGCATCTGTTCCGCCTGCATCCTGAACTTTTAAGTTTTCCTTCCCTTGCAGAAAATTACAAAATGTAGAGTCACAAAGAGAAAGAGTAAAAGTAGCCCTGGTCCCAGAGTGTGCTCTCGCCCTGTCCCCTTAGGCTTTGACACAGACGCTTTAGGAGACAGACTGTTCTCTTCAGCACACGTTTTGCGGGAGCTTTATTAAACTTCAGCATGAAGATACTGTCTTGTTGACTATAAAACTTGCTTTTATAAAATCACTATAATGAAGGAAATGTTGCAATAAAATAAGATTTAGACCCTTTTTTTCCAATAGGTAATTTGTGAAAGAAGCAAAAATAAATCTGTGGAACTGAAGGAGCGGATCAGAGAATATTTAAAGGGTAAGATGGGATCAGGGTGTTGCCGTGCGCGCCCGCGCCTTGTGCTCTGGGCCGCACAGCAGAGCTCTGAGAGCCCTTCAGCCCCTCGGAAACCTCTTCTCAGCGACTCTTTTCTTCCCCGAGTTCGTTTCCCTCCTGTTTTCACGTAACTCGGCTCTGGAGTCCTGTGTCCGTCCTTGGAGCCTTTCGGGGGGAGAACCTTGTTTGAGGTTGTCTATTGTCAGCTGTCGCTCATGCCTCACCCTGTGTGACCTGTGTTATCTGTGCAGGTCTCTCCCAGCAGGTTCTCCGTCATCACCTCTTCAGGTAGAGCCTGCAGGTTGGCAAAGGGCAGCGCTGGGCAGGGTTTGGCTCTTATTTGTGTCCTTTTGTGCTCCTTGGCTGGTGCCTGGGGCGGCTCCTCCCCCAGCTCTCCAGGACAGCCCCCACCCCTGCAGAGGCTTCCGGATCCATCTGTCGCTGGCTGGGGCAGCCCTTCCTGCCCTCTCTGAGCCCCCTGCTCTGGTCAGAAGCTTCACATAGTTGGCGCCTCTACCTCATGATCCATGGGCACCCCGCGTGTGACAATGGCTGTGTCCAGGAGGGGCTTCTCCCTGCCACCTTCCTGAGTGTTGTTTTCAGCACATTTCAGAAGATGGCAGAAAGGTGCCTTCTCTTTGCCGTCTTTAGGTCTGGTGGTTCTGTTTGCCAGATGCGACGGCAGCAGACACTTGAAGCTCTTGGGCTCTGCTGTGTGGCCTGTGTTTCCTTCTCCATTCCTACCCAAGCTCCACTGGTCTTCATTTAAAGCGGAGTCAACAGATACGACTGCCCAGCTCCCACCTGCTTTTGTGAATAAAGCGTTAGTGGTTCACAGCCGTGACCGTCCCTTTGCACGCTGTGTCTGGGCACTTTCCTGGTACAGAGACTGTATGGCCCATGGAGCCCAATTGTTTACTGTCTGGCCTGTTATACAAGAAGTTTGCTGACCCCAGATCTAAAGTATCCAGAGCCTTCACTTGTTCCCTGATCTCTTCCAGTCCTAGGAATTTATGTTAATTATACTTCCTAAGCATGCGTGATACGCACAGGATGTGGGTCCCAGCATTGTGCTGGTGGCGGCAGGGATGTCCTCCTCAGGGCCATGTAGGCATCGCTTCCAGAGACCTGGCTTGGGCTGGGCACAGTGGCTCACACCTGTAATCCCAGCACTCTGGGAGACCCAGGCAGGAGAATCGCTTGAGCTCAGGAGTTCCAGACCAGCCTGAGCAAGAGTGAGACTCCATCTCTACTAAAAACAGAAAAATGAGCCAGGCATGGTGGTGCGTGCCTATAGTCCCAGCTACTTGGGAGGCTGAGGCAAGAGGATCAGTTGAGCCCAGGAGTTGGAGGTTGCTGTGAGCTATCATGAAGTCACTGTACTCTACCTGGGGTTGACAGAATGAGACTGTCTCAAAAAAAAAAAAAAAAGAGAAAGAAACAGAGACCTGGCTTGAACATTTGGAGGGCCCCAGAAACGTGTAGTGGTGTTAGGAGAACATCCCTAATAACTAAACAGATTGATCTGCTCTGTGGTTTTTTTTAAACCACACTGTCAGGAATGCTTTAAAATGAGGTAGCAATGCTAACGGTCTGATAAGGCCTTTCCTATTTGTGACAATAGATGCTAATACCCCTGAGATCTGTTCATCCACATGTTTTCTAAGGAAAATATATTATTGCTGCGATTTCCAAGTTTCTAAGGGTTGGACTACCCTTCAGAGACCCAGTACACCTTGCCTGGTTCCTGCTAAGGGTCTCATGTGAAGCCAGGCGTGGGTCAGCTTCAGTGGTCGTGTGGTGGCCTGTGTCACGTTGTGGCTTCACACCCACGGAACATGCTGAGGAACTGGCCGCGTCCCTGCCTGGTGCCGGTCGTATCTCCCAGCGAGGTCCACACTTGTGTAAAGATAGGGAAGGACCCACGAGTGTTATGCAAGATGTAAATGAGATAAAAAAGCTGGATACCAAACTGTTGAGAGAGCACGAGTCCAATTTTGTTGATAGAAGTTTTTAAAAGGACCTTAAATGGATATGCCAAAAAAGGGGTTGGGCATGGTGGCTCACTCCTATAATCCCAGCACTTTGGGAGGTTGAAGCAGGAGGATCACTTGAGGTCAAGGATTCAAGATCAGCCAGGGCAACATAGTGAGACCTCAACTCTCCAAAAAAAAAAAATATCAGCTGAGCACAGTGGTGCATGCCTGTGGTCCCAGTGGGAGGCTGAGGCAGGAGGATCGCTTGAGCCCAGGAGTTCAAGGCTGAAGTGAGCTGTGATCACTCCACTGCACTCCAGCCCAGGCAACAGAGCAAGACTCTGTTTAAAAAAAAAAAAAGAAAAAGAAA
The DNA here is from genome assembly GCA_963575035.1 of Avahi laniger. NCBI lineage: Eukaryota > Metazoa > Chordata > Mammalia > Primates > Indriidae > Avahi > Avahi laniger. The sequence continues at coordinate 44,064 of CAUYSK010071202.1, forward strand.
CCCACCAATTAAACATTAGTATTTTATGGATAGTTATGTTATAGATGGATTTTACTATAGACCTTCAACAGGAGACACCACTATTTCATATACCATTAAGAAGAAAAAACTTGCCAATTACCCATAAAATGCCATTATATATATGATGCATCCTGGGCCACGATTTTAAAACATGAAATACTGTATTTTAATCGCTGTAGTTTTTAACATACTCTACAATGAAAATATAATACCTTTTTTTTTTTTTTTTTTGAGACAGAGTCTCACTCTCTTGCCTGGAGTGAGTGCCGTGGCGTCAGCCTAGCTCACAGCAACCTCAAACTCCTGGACTCAAGCGATCCTACTGTCTTAGCCTCCCAAGTAGCTGGGACTACAGGCATGTGCCACCATGCCCGGCTAATTTTTTCTATATATATTTTTAGCTGTCCAATTAATCTCTTTCTATTTTTGGTAGAGATGGGGTCTTGCTCTTGCTCAGGCTGGTCTCGAACTCCTGAGCTCAGAACGATACGCCCACCTCGGCCTCCCAGAGTGCTAGGATTACAGGCGTGAGCCACCACGCCCGGCGAAAATATAATACTTTGATAATCAGGGAAAAAAGTATAAAAACTATGAGAAGCATTTAAAATAAAAATTCCCAGGCATTCTTGAGCAACACAACTGGCTGTACCTCCTGGTGTTGCAGGAGGACGGGTGGTGCGTGACCTTATGACGCTAACCCAGGTGACTTCCCCTGCGGGGCACGCTTCCCATGCTGCCTGTCAGAGCGCCACGGGGCTCCGGGTTGGTCTGGAGACGGGTAATCAGTAATGCGAGCTGCAAAGTACCACAGGAGTGGAGGACTGAGAAGGAGGGGAGAAAGAATGTAACTTACCTCTACCATTTATTAAGCTCCTAATCCTGTGCATTCGAGACGGGCCGCCTTTCTGTCCTTTCATACCTGGGTGGAGGGTTGTCTTCTGTTCTCCCCTTTTTTTCTTTCTTAGCAGAGGAAGGAAGTGAGGCTTATTTAGTTAAGCGAGTTCTAGTCTTTGTCCTGACCTTTGGCTGCAGAGCTTCTGTGGTTTTTATTTTTTGTCACTGTCCGTTTGCGAAGGCCGTGGTAGGTGCCTGCGTTACTTCTTACGGTGCTCACCCAGCCCTGACACGCTGCGGTGGCCAACGCCTGTCTCCTCCCTCAGGTCACTACTACGTGCCGCTTCTGAGAGCAGAAGACACTTCTCCAGTCATCGGGGAGCTGTGGTCCTCGGACCAGGCGGCCCAGTCCTCTCCTGGGGGCCGCTATGGAGGCAGCCCCAGAGACCCTGTGCTGACCCTGAGAGCCTTCGCAGGGCCCTTGAGTCCATCCAAGGTGAGCTGCTGTGGAACCTTCTAGAACCAGCTCCTGGCTGGGCCACGCTGTTACTGGGTTTTCTAGCCTGCTGCTTTGTGCTTGGGCTTAGGGACCAAGTCCCATGGAACCTAAGGTCATCCTCTTCCAAAACCAGCTCCCAGTGAGCTGGTGACGGGCTTCAGAACATTTGCCAGAGAAATGTGTTCTTGACTGGTTACGTGTTTGCCAGGCACATGCTGAGAAGCCCACACTTCTCAGTGCAGCTCAGTTGCCTGGTTAGACCTCTCCTGTGCCTGGGTCATCCCCTATCCCTCCTGCCCACGTCGGGACCTTCTCCCAGCACCTCGCCAGTCTAGTGAAGCTGTCCCTCGTGACGAGGAAGCTTCCATCTGCAGGGCGAACTTCCAGACCGAGTTTCCTGAGGCCTCAGCTCCCGCCCACGTCCTCACAAATGTTTTGTGTCACCTCCTTCTCTTGGGGCCCCTTCCTTGGTACCCAGACCTCAGCCCCTTTGGGCCCCACTCGCATCCCTGATGTTCGGATAAACCCTTAGTGGTGGTGGTGCTGGGTCAAAGGTTATGCACATTTTTATGCCAGTTTTGCATTTGGTAATTCTTTCTCCAGCTGAACTATTTCATGCACTGACCTG
>CAUYSK010071208.1:0-36289 GCA_963575035.1 Avahi laniger
TATTTAAGCCTCTGCCCTACTGCCAATAAACGAGACTTGATCAGACTCCTGTCTTGTCTCCATTTCTTGTGTCTTGCCTTTCCCATTTCCCACTCCCTCCTCCCAGGTACCCACGAATAACTGGTTCCGCGGGTCGGGACACCGACACAATCAGAAAGAGAACATTCAATTCAAATATTGAAATCAACTCAAACAAAAGCTGCAGTATTGAAGAAAAACAGTTCATTCCATAATAAACCAGTTACTTTTTATTCTCCTGTTCTGCTCCATTTCATTTTTTTTTCTTTCAAGGAAATTCAAGCAGTAAATTTTCATGGAGAAATGGAATCACACATCAAATGATTTCATTTTGTTGGGGTTGTTTCCGCAAAATCAAACTGGCCGTCTTCTCTTGCTCCTTATCATCCTTGTATTCTTCCATGCCTGTGTGGGTAACTTGACCATGATTCACCTCATACGTGTGGAACCCCGTCTCCACACACCGATGTACTTTCTGCTCAGCCAGCTCTCCCTTGTGGACTTGATGTACATCTCCAGCACAAACCCCAAGATGGTTTTCAACTTCCTCTCAGGCCACAAAGGCATCTCCTTCCTGGGATGTGGTGTGCAAAGCTTCTTCTTCCTGACCATGGCTGGTTCTGAAGCATTACTCCTGGCCTTCATGGCCTATGACCGGTACATGGTCATCTGCCACCCCCCCCATTATCCCATCCACATGAGTGACAGGATGTGTGTGAAGATGATCATAGGATCTTGGACAGTGAGGTCCATCAACTCCTTGGCACACTCAGTCTATATCCTCTGTATTCCTTATTGCAGGTCTAGGGCCATTGATCATTTCTTCTGTGATATCCCAGCCATGTTGTCTCTTTCCTGTATGGACACCTGAGTCCATGAGTACATGGTTTTTCTAAGCACAACCCTCTTTCTCTTTCTTCCTTTCCTTGGTATCACTGCTTTCTATGGCCGTGTCCTATTTGCTGTCTACCATATGCGCTCAAAAGAGGGAAGAAAAAAGACCTTCACCACCTGTTCAACACATTTGACTGTAGTGATCTTTTGCTATGCACCTTTTGTCTACACCTATCTTCGGCCCAAGAATCTCCACTCACCAGCTGATGATAAGATCCTGGCAGTCTTCTACACCATGCTCACTCCCATGCTCAATCCCATTATCTACAGCCTGAGGAATAAGGAAGTCCTGGGAGCCATGACTAGAGTGTTTGGGACATTCTCCTCCCTCAAAGAATGATCATGATTCTCTCTACTTTCCTTTCTATACTTCCCTTTTACCCATTGATTAGAACATCCTAGAACAGTGTTGCCCAATAGAAATACATTAATAATTTAAAATTTCCCAGTAGACACATTTAAAAGTAAAATTGACTTAAATTGTACATGTATTTATTCTAAAACAGCATTATCAATGTTAACATTAATAACATTGATATTAATTATATTGTGTATTATTTTAAGATATATGCACTAGTACATGTTTGTATGCATATTACTATCACTATAATAATACTTATATGACATAATTTCTTCATGTAATAAACATAAAATTATTAGTATAATCTTTGACTTTGTTTTCATTCTAAGTCTTCAAAGTCTTGTGTTTATTTTATACTTAGAGCACACTGCAATTTGGACTATACAAATTTCAAGTGCCCAATAGCCACGTGGGGTCTGTGTCTACAGTTTTGGACACAAAACATCCAATAAAATGTTTTCAGAAGTTACATATACGTCTGTGTGTGTGTGTGTGTGTGTGTGTGTGTGTGTGTGTGTGATGTACAAAAATATATTTGTGCTGTATACAATATTGATGGTGGGATGAGAAGTAGCAAGCAAAATGAGCCTGCTAAAGTGGTGTTTGTGAGTTTGTTTATTTGTTCTGCTTATTTTTAGCATGTGAATCTTGACTAATTGACATCTGGAATCCATTTAATCCTTTCACAAAACTATCCACGGACAGATTATTTGACTTAGAATTTTTCTTATTTCAATAATGAGATTAAATAGCCTGGATAACAATATGAGAATAATCTATATTCATTTCTACATTCTGCAGGGAGTTAGCTATGCTCCCAGCAAAAACTCAGGTCCCTTAGGCAGGGGTCATCATAAAGGATAAGAAAATAATAAAAAATGGAAAATAATAGAAATAAAAGAATACACAGAGATGAAGGTATAGTTTTATAGATTTATAAAGATAAAAAGCAAAGCAGAGGTACTCAGGGGTCCTTACGATATCCCTGTCAATTGTAAGGCCAAGTATAAAGTTTCACATGGGTATTTATAGGTACAGAGATCGGTTGCCAGGGGTAACAGATTTACATAATAACAGGTAGTTTGTTTTAGGTTAAAAGTCTTTCAAAAGGCCTCTATAGATCCCTTATTAACTCTGGTTACAAAATCTTTCAAGGACAAACTTCTAAGTTCTAAGATAAAGCTATCAGTTAACAGAAGGGTTAAACAGAGACATAATGGCCTCATATTTCTTTATCTAGTTATTGTGGATGGAAACAGGTAGTCAGGAGTTCAATCAGGAACTGTCCCTTGGTTGAATTGCTTTTAGCCACGTGTCTGTCTCTCAGGCAGACATTGTTTGATCAGCTCTCATCCCATGGCTCCTTGCAGACCTGCTTTGTCCTTCAAAGCAGGTGAGAACCACAGGTTTGAGACTGCAGCGTCACCTGTCACCTTGAAAAACAGCTGCTACTTGCCTTTGAGATGCCTTCTTGAGGTAGAGCAGCTTTTGATATGTAAACTAACATGTTCACATATTCCCTCAGGGCAAAGCCAGGCAAAACTCCTGAGATCGCTTCTGTCTCTAATATAGAAATATTAATTTCTGGAGCAACAACATCCAAGTTAATAAAATTATATATTTAAATGACCTTAACAATGTTACTTGTACTTAAACAAATTATTTACTTAACAACAGAGAGACGAATGACTGGGTAACTAAAACATATAACATATAACATGGAAACAGGGACTTCGGGTTTCAGCTATAGCATGTAAAATACAAATATGTCCTTGGGCAGTTTGAAGTTATATGCTAGCAAATCTAACGGTGTGTTTGACAAGATTTTATTACCATTATTTTATTAATACACTTAAGTAACTTCAAGTCTATCCATAAATGGACTTATGTAAGAGTTCTGATATTTATGGAAAAAAATTAAGTCTCTGAGGAGTCTAACCCTTCCATTTATTGCCCAAGTTCACACTGCCAATATCTTTCTCTATCCTCTTAATAGCTTTTTAAGTGTTTTTATGACTTGAATCCATTTTAAACTTAAAATATATCCTATGCATCACCATCCAAGTCATTTACCCAGAATATAATTTTGATCTTGTCATTCCACGAACTGTGATTTTTCATGGATTTACAAAATTTTGTAAGCTTAATTTATATTCAAATGTTTTTTAAATGTGCATTATATCAATTTATCTGTTTCTATCACCCAATCTACAAACCTAAGTGGAACAGAATTTTCCGGGGGTGGAAACTGGTCTGAGTTTCTGAGGTGAATAGAGGACTATAGGGACAGCCTAGAGGTCTAGAGAAACTGTGGCACTAAGTTTGATCTTATGATTGCCTATCTGAGGTATGCCCTTTCATTAAGATATAACTCAAAATTGAGATTGAACCACCCATGGTTCAATGGCGCACACCTGTAGTTCCAGCTATTTGAGAGGCTGAGGTTGTAAGATTGCCTGAGCCCAGGAGTTCAAGTCCAGCCTGGGCAACATAGAAAAACACCACATCATAAAAAAATTCACATCCCATCTTAATCAATAGCTATCTCATTCCCCACAACTCCACTCCTATAGTCCTTATAATAACCTATTAATTAATACTTATTTATGCACGTCTATGTCTCCTTTTAAATTGAAGCTCATATTAAAGAATATTGTAATAATTGTGATAATAAGGATAATAATGCTAAGTAATATTCACTAACTGTAATGTTTTGTTGGCACATATAAGTTATCCTTCTCTACAACACTATAGTTTTGATATTTTTTCCATGTTGAGTGAATGCTTTGGGGCTTGGTGAGACAAAACAATAAACTAATTAAAACCAGAAAGAAAAAAAAACTGCCTTAGATTAGAAAGCTGGGAAAGGAAAGAATTTTGAAGGCAGTTTTCTTTGCATCAGGGCTGAGGCTCTGAGACTCCATGTTACCTGCCTATGCATGAACTAGAGCATCATGATTTGATCTGGGAGCCCCCACTGAAGAATGGAGTGAGTGCTATGCCATGCACTGCTGGGGGCATTTGTTTATAGTACGTTCTTTGAGCTTATGTGATGCAAGTTCAGAGAAATTGTGAACATGCTACATGATAGACTCCAGCGAAAATAGAAGCAGATAATTTCTCTACACAAAGTTAAGGGTTCATTGATTACAGTTGCCATTTACTTATTTAAATGAATGATGAACTGGGACCCAGATTCCTCCATCTATGATACAGGTCTTTCATTATTTTTCTAATAGTATCAGGGTTTTTTCTTGAATTTAAAAGATAAGTAAATTTTTCTGCTCTGAATATGACCTCTACAATTAATTTTTATGTTTTGTTCTGGATTTTTTTTTTGCCTGTTACGTGTCTTTTTATATCAATAATTTCATAAGTGTATTGTTCTCAACAGTTTCATTACTAATTTATTGTTTGTTTTTTTTCAGAATATTATGAGGGTACAAATATTTTGGTTACATTTTGTGTCTTTGCATCACCCAAGTGAGAGTTAGAGGCATGCCCTTCCCCTCTACATTGCTCACCACATCCATTAGTTGTGAGTTTACCCACCCCCAATTCCTGGAGAATATTACTACCCTGTGACCACCATAGAGTTGATCAGTTAGTGCCAATTTGATGACGAGTACAAGTGGAGCTCATTCTTCTGATCTTGTGATGCCTCATTTAGGATAATGGGGCTCAAGCTCAGTCGAGGAAAATATAAGAGGTGCTAGATCACTGTTGTTTCTTATAATTGAGCAATATTCTATTGTACATATATATACCACATTTTAATAATCCACTTATAAATTGATGGACACTTGTGTTGTTTCCACAACCTTGCTATAGTGAATTGTGCTGCCATAAACATTCAGGTGCAGATGTCTTTATTATAGAATATCTTTTTCTCTTTTGAATAGATGCCTAATAGTGCTGTTGCTGGAAAGAATGGGATTTCTATTTTTAGTTCTTTGAGGCATCTCCACATTCTTTTCCACAGAGGTTGCACTAATTTTTAGTCCCACCAGCAGTGTAAGACTGGTACTGTCTCTCCACATCTTTGCCAGCATTTGTTGTTTTGGGAGTTTTTGATAGAGTCCAATCTCACTGGGTTAGGTGATATCTCATTGTGGTTTTGATTTACATTTCTTTAATGATTAGAGATGTTGAGCATTTTTGTTATATACTTGCTGGCCATTATTCTCTATTCTTTTAAAAGTTTCTCTTCATTTCCTTTGCCCACTTACTGATCGGTAGTTTGATTTTTCTTGTTGATTTTTTCTGAGTTCTAAATAGATTCTTGTTATCAGCCTTTTATCAGATGTGTAGAGAACAAATATTTCCTCCAATTCTGTAGGCTGTCTATTCACTCTAATGATAGGTTCCTTGGCTGGACAAAAACTATTTAATTTGATCAGATCCCATTTATTTATTTTTGTTGTTGCGGTGATTGCTTTGAGGGATCTTCTTCAAAAATTCTTTGCCTAAGCCAATGTCTGAAAGGGTCTTCCCAACATCTTCTTCTAGAATTCTTAAGCTTTTATGCCTTAGGTTTAAGTCTATTATCCAGCTTGAATTGATTTTTATGAGAGGTGAGAGGTGGGAATCCAGTTTCATTCTTCTGCATGTAGCTATCCAGTTTTCCCAGGACCATTTATTGAAAAGAGATTCTTTTCCCCAGTGTATATTTTTGTCTACTTTGTCAAAGATTAGATTTCATTATGCAGATGGTTTCAGCTCTGGATTCTCAGTCCTGTCTCTGTTCTTCTGCCAATACCATGCTGTTTAGTTACTATAGCCTTATAGTACAGCTTGAAATCTGGTAGACTGATACCTCCCAGTTTGTTCTTTTTATTTAAGATTGCTTGGGCTATACGAGGTCTTCTCTTGTTCCATACAAAGCGTAGAATTATTTTTTCTAGCTCTGTAAAGAATGATGATGGTACATTGATAGGGATTGTATTAATTCGGTAGATCACCTTAGGTAGTATAGACATTTTAATGATATTGGTTCTACCAATCCATGAGCAAGGTAGATTTTTCCATCTGTTTACATCTTCTACAATTTCTTTACTGAGTATCTTGTAGTTCTCCCTGTATATATCTCTCACATCTTTCGTTAAGTATATTCCTAGATATTTAATTTTCTTTGAGGCTATTATAAAAGGTATTGTATTTGTGATTTGAATGCCTCTGATTTGTGTGCATTGATTTTGTATCCTGAGACTTTACTGAATTCATTTATCAATTCTAGGAGTCTCTTGGATGAATCCTTGGGGTTTTCTAGATATAATATCATATCATCAGCAAAGAGCGAGAGTTTGATCTCATCTGCCCAAATTTGGACAACTTTAATAACCCTCTCTTGTCTAATTGCTCTAGCAAGGACTTCCAGCACTATGTTGAATAGAAGTGGAGATCGTGGACAACCTTGTCTGGTTCCAGTTCTAAGTGGGAATGGTTTCAATTTTTCCCCTTTCAGTATGATATTGGCTATGGGTTTTTTATAAATGGAGTTGATAATTGTAAGGTATTACCCATCTATGCTTATTTTGCTAAGATTTTTTATCATAAAGGTGTGCTGGACTTCGTCAAATGCTTTTTCTGCAGCTAGTGAGAGAATCACATGGTCTTTGTTCTTGCTTATATTCATGAGGTGAATTGCATTTATAGATTCGTGTATGTTGAACCAGCCTTACATCCCTGGAATAAAGCCCACCTGGTCATGGTGAATTATTTTCTTCGATGCACTGCTGAATTCAATTTGCTAAAATTTTATTGAGGATTTTTGCATCTATATTCATGAGGAATATTGGTCTGTACTTTTCATTTTTTTGTTGTGTCCTTTCCTGGCTTTGATATCAAGGTGATGTTGGCTTCGTAGAATGAGTTAGGAAGGATATCATCTTTCTCAATGTTGTGGGATAATTTCTGTAATATAGGTATGAGTTCTTCTTTGTGTGTTTGGTAAAACTCTGAAGTATAGCCATCTGTTCTGGGACTTTTACGTTTTGGGAGGTTTTTAATTGCTACTCCAATTTTTGAGCTTGAGATTGGTCTATTCAGAAATTCTGTTACCTCCTGGGTGAACTTAGGGAAGCTGTATGTTTCCAAAAATTTGTCCATTTCCTCCTCATCATGTAGTTTTTGGGCATATAGGTTTTTATACTGATCAAAAATAATGTTTTGCATTTATGTGTTGTCTGTTGTGACCTCTCCTTTTTCATTTCTAATTGAATTTATTAGAGCCCTTTCCCTTTGAATTATTGTCAATCCAGGAGAGGGATTTCATTTTTTTTTTTTTTTTGTCTTTTCAAAAACCACCTTTTGGTTTTGTTGATCTTCCATATAATTCTGTTGTTCTTAGTTTCATTTAGTTCTGTTTTGATCTTAGATATTTCTTGTCTTCTACTAGGATTGTAATTGGTTTGCTTTTCCTTTTCCAATTCCTTGAGACTGTTTATTAGATTGTCAATTTTTGAGCTTTCTGTTTTTTGGATGTGAGCATTTATTGCTATTAGTTTTCCTCTCAGATATGCTTTTGCTGTATCCCACAGGTTTTCATAACTTGTTCCAACATTATTGTTTATTTCAAAGAAACTCTTGATTTCCCTCTGTATTTCCTTCTTGACTCAATAGTTATCCAACAATAGATTGTTTAATATCCATGACTTTGTGAGGTGGTATTTCTTTTTTAATTTAACTGTAATTTTATACCACTATGATCAGAGAAGATACATGGTTTATTTTCTATTTTTTGAATTTGTTGAGATCTGATTTGTGGCCTACCGTGTGATCAATTTTGGAGAAAGTTCTGTGGGCTGATGAGAAGAATATATATTTGGCTTTATTTAGGTGAAATGTTCTGTAGAGACCTGTCAAACCCTTCTGTTCTAGAGTTTCATTTAAGTCCATTATTTTTTTGTTTATTTTCTGTTTTGAAGACCTGTCCAGTTCATTCAGCAGAGTGTTGAAGTCTGCTGCTACTATGGCATCATTGTTTATTATGATATTTAGATCAGCCAAGGTTTGCTTTATGTAACTGGGTGCTCCTGCATTGGATGCATAAATATTAATAATTGTTAATTCTTCTTGTTGGATCTTCCCTTTTCACCATTATATAGCGGCCATCTTTGTCCTTTTTTACTTTTGCTATTTTAAAGCTTATGTTATCTTAAAATAGTATAGCTACCCCTGTTTTCTTTTGACTTTCATTTGCCTGGATGATTATTTTCCATCCCTTGACCTTTAGCCTAGAGGCATCTTTGTGTGTTAGATGCATTTCCTGTAGACAGCTGATACTAGGCTTGTGAATTTCTATCCACTCTGCCATTCTGTATCTTTTCAGAGGACAATTTAAGCCATTCACATTTATTGAGAGGATTGAAATTTGAGGTAGATTTCCATTCATATTGTTGGGTGAAATCCTGTTGTTTCATTTTACTCCTTGAGCCATCATGAAGTCCACATTCTAGCCTTTAACTCTTGAATGATTTTACTTTGGAGAGTGTCTATTTGTGTTGCTCAGTGTGTAAAACAGGTCTCAGGATTTCCTGTAGGGCTGGTCTAGTCTTTTCAAATTCCATCAGTGATTCCCTCTCTGGGAAGGACTTTATTCCTCTCTCATAGCTGAAACTTAAATTTGCCAGATAAAGAATTCTAGGTTGGGCATTATTCTGTTTTAGAAGATTAAGGATAGGCACTCAATCACTTCTGGCTTGTAAAGTTTCAGTTGAGAAATCTGCAGGTAGTCTAATAGGCTTTCTTTTGTAGTTTATTTGTTGTGTTCGTCTCACTGCTCAGAGAATTGCTTCTTTCATGTTTACTTTGGTCAGCCTAATAACTACATGATGTGGTGATTACCTTTTCACATTGAGTCTCCCAGGAGTTCTGTGTGCTTCTTATGTCTTAATATCTAGATTTCTGGCCATGCTTGGCATATTTTCCTCCAGTATTCCATGAAATAGGTTTCCCAGCCCTTGTGAATTTTCTTCTTGTCCATCTAGAATGCTAATGATTCTTAGATTTGGTTTCTTTACACAATCCCACATTTCTTTTATGTTTTCGTCTTGTCTCTTGTTTCTGTGGTTTTTTTCTTCATCCGATTTGTTTAGCACATAGGCATTATCTTCAAGCTCTGAGATTCTATCTTCTGAATGATCTATTCTACTCTTTAGGTTTTCCATTCTATTTTGAAGTTCCTCGAATGTCTTCTTCATTGCCAAGATTTTTGTTTGGTTTTTCCGTAGTATTTCAGTTTCTGTAGAGAATTTTTCATTCATTTCCTGAATTCTTCTTGTGGTTTCTTTATTCTGGGATTCTATTTTCTCTTCAAATTCCATTGAGGTTCCCTACAATCCATATTCGGAATTCTTCCTCTGTCAGTTTAGTCATATCATGTAGGTTGGTATCAATTGATGGAGATTGAATATTTTCTTTTGGAGGTGACTTTTCTCTCCAATCTTTCATGTTTTCTGTGTTCTTTTGCTGATTCTTTCTCATCAGCCACTTTGTCAAGGATTGGAGGTTCTGGGACTGGTTTACGGACTTAATTCTGGAACTCCAAAGGGACATACCTTGGCAAAGCTGGGAGATGTTATCTGGTCTTGTGTTGCCTTACATGAGTTTTAGCCTGTTGGGTTATCTCTGACCTATAGTCTTCACCTTCTGTTTACATAGCTTAGTGAATTCGATCCCTTGATTAGACTCCCAGGCGTTTGACCACTCTTGTGTGTGTGACTCCGCTATCAACCACTAGTTTGAGGTGGAAGGCACTGTGTTGGGCTATGAAGTTACTGTCTCTTTCATTGCTTGTGTTTTGTGTGTAGGAGTGGGTTATAAAGGTATTCCAATACTTTTGTATGAGCTCTAAACCCCCAAATGCCATATACAAGTGCCTCAGTCTTTGGGGAATGTCATGCCACTCCCAAGGGCTACTTGAGCCCTGTTACAACTTTAGGTAGGGTGAGAAGAGCAACAGGTACCGCCAAGCCTAAGAGAGTATACTTCAAAGGTTGCTTAATCTACAGCTAGGGCAGAGCTGCTAATATGTTTTTCAGGGCTCGTCCATCACTCTTACCGAGCAGCTCTTGATGGGGGGTGTCAGTTGGTGCAATTCCTAAGGACTTTGTTCAAGATTTTCCTACTCAGACCGCAAGCCCCTAAGCTGGCACCAGCCTGGACACCAAGGGCAAGCCCTTCTGTTATGATCTTATCAGATGATCAAAACCAACCAGCTGTACCAAGTCAACAAACTGTCCCCTTTTGCTTAGTTCCAAGGTTCCACAGATTTGAGCTAGTCACACAGGGAAAGTGACTTTTCTCCTTTCTCCTTGCTTTCAAGGGTTTAGTCTGTCCTTGCAGGCTGGGGGAGGGGTGTTGGCAGAGACTGCCACAAGACCCACCCCAGAAAATGTCTTTTCTCATTTGGGGAAAGGACACTTCATGGGGCCTCCAGACATCTCAGCCCAAAAAGTGACTACTCTCATTCCTCTGCCCCTCTAAGGGTGGGGTTTGTCTTGTTGGTATGAAGTACACACCTCAGGGATGCTATAGAAGCCCTTCCCAAGGCCACTGAGTGTCCCAGACCAGAAAACGGCCTGCCTCACTACTCCACCCCTCCAGGGGTGGGGTCAATCCCTTCCATACAAAATACCAGTGGCCTGGTTGCAACCAAGGGCCATCTGCCACCACAGTGGGTCTCAGCCAGAAAAGCGGCCTCCCTCACCACTCTGCTCTTCCAACGTGGGGTCTGCCATTTTGGTGTGAAACGCAGACAGCTGGGTGGGATGGGGGGCTTCCCAAGACCACCTGGTGACTCACCCAAGAAAGCGACCTCTCTCCCTTTTCCACCTCTTCAAAGGCTGGGCTTCACCTGCTGGCATGAAAAGGCCAGTGGCTGGGTTGGGAGAGAAAGTGGCTTCTCTCCTTACTCCCCTCCTCCAACGGTGGGACCTGCTCTGCTGGGCAGGGGCAAGGGCATTATCTAAGGCTATTGCTTGGGCAACACGCCACAGAGATTTTAGGCTATGGATACCCAAAATAGTGGCTGCCCACGCATTGAGAGCTAGAGCTGGAGGCGACTGCTCCGTGGGTAGTGGGTCCTGGGTTTGCTGCTCCTTTATCTAAGAGCCTCCTGCTGAGCCCACTGCTGAGCCCACTGCTTCCCTAACACACTTATTCATGACTGTTCAGTAGGAGAGCTCTGTGCTCTGTCCCACCCTGTGCCAACAGAATCTTCAGTGATTTCTGAGGGCAGAGGCTCCTTTATGGTGTTAACCTCCCTTGTGCTGGTCCTGGCAGCCTCCTGATATGAAAAGCCTGTTTCCAAGCTCTCTCCTGCGAAACAGGGAAGTGTCCACTGGGACCAGTTTCTCCCTCACCCAAAGCAGACCCAGCACAGTGCACAGGAGAGTTCAAAATGTTTCCCACTCCTGTCTCTACTCCACAGAGCCTGTAGGCCGGCGCTACCACTTTGCACTGACTTCAGGCGCTTTCCTGCCTGCGTGGGTGTGGAGGTCAGTGGAGGAAAAGTCATTCTCCTGTGGGTCAGATCACACTGCCCCGGCCAGCCGGCCAAGAGACGCAGCCATCCCACACTCTTCCCCGTTGTGTATCTTGCACTCTACGGAATTTGCAGTTGATTATCCGATTCACCTGGGTTTTTTTTTTTTTCCCTTTTTTCCCAGTGCTGCTTGTCCCATGCTGCTTCTCTGCAGATTCACGAACCTTATCCTGTGGGAGAGGGATTCACTGGTGTGTAGTTGTTCGCATTCTTCACCTCCTACTCTGGGAGCAGAGAGCCAAGATGTCACCTCTAATCCACCATTTTTTCAGGCTCCTGGTTTTGGCTTTTTAAAAATTCTACATGGTTTTGATATTTAACCAAATACCAAATATTTAATAATATTTAGGAGACAAAATTATAAGAATTTTAGGATTGTTTGGATTTGTGGCAATAAGACAAAATGGCTGAAGTTAGGGCCTAAATGTCAAATTGGACTCCTATTTTTGTGACAAATACATAAGTTTTTGTGTCTCCTACGGTGTTGCAAGTACTCACTAAGTATTTAATGTCTGATAAGGCATTTAGTCCATGAAGTAATTGCCTTTTATTTTCTCCAGATTTTAAAGGTAAGTAAAAAAATGTAGAAGTGAAGGTGAAGGTAAATCTGACAATAGGTGCTTAATGATTACTTTTCTAGGGAAGTGAGAGATCACCTCTGCCTCCCCTTAGCACCTATGTGGGCCTTTGGGTTGGTCTAGGAACCAAATTAACACAGTGTAGATTAACAAGGGAGAAGCATACAAGTTTTATTAATTTTCCACATACCTGGGGATCTCCACAAGAGTGTGAAGTTCAACGAAATGGCTAAAGCAAGTTGCTTTTACACTTTTTAGACAAACAATAACAAATGTGTGAAGCAATGGCAGGACAAAGGGGATCCAAGTAGAAGCAACAATTCTAGGGGAGTCAGTAGGAGACGTAGGGGTGTAAAGCTAGTGGAAGACAAGGGTTACTTCAGGAAGTTGATTTATTCAGGCTCAATGCAGGCCTCCAGTTCCCAGTCTCTGGTGATAAGGACAGGGAGGGTGGCAGAGGAGTACCAGAGGGCATCAAAGATTCCCAGAGGAAAAGACAGGTCAGGTATTCTTTTTTTGAAACTGCAATTTCTCCAATGTTTCACCTCAAAATAATCATCGGTACACTAATTCCACATATCTGGGATGACATGCTCTTCTTTTCTTCAGTTCCTTCTCCATGATCACACTACTGAACTACAATTTGTTGTGTTGATAAAGATGCTCATTTGTCAAAGCAGGAGGGATAAACACTCATTTTCCTTTCCATAAATCAAACTTTGCTAATTTAACATATAAGAACACTCTAAATGCACACAGTGTGCATTATAAAATCATCCAAATGAATACCATGTGCTGTACTGAATGTCTTGCAGCAATTAAAAAAATGAGTGGGGTGTGAAAAATAATAATTACACAATGACAATTGGGTAGAAAAAAATGGCTGAATGGGCACATCATGGACAAGGAGCCTGAGACCTTGTGAGATGGAGAAGAGTTGGATAATTTTCCCACTGAGAGGCCTTATTGTCCAACTGTCCAAATTTTAAAATTATTTGTAGTACAATCTCATAAACAATGAATCAAATGAGAGGGAATTTGAATAATATGACTAATTTTTATATTTCTCTTCCTAATGTTAAAAGTTTAAGGGGAAAGGGGTGATCTGTGGGTGCAGACAAAATGTCGGTATGGATTAATTCATTGTTTTCCTGAACCAGAGAACACACTGGGGTAAAGAACTTCAAAAGGTCATTTCTGATAGCCCTGGAGTGCTTAATATTCATGGTTGATCTCCTTATCCCTACTTCCTGGATTGTTTGGCATGAAAAATTGGATTGTCCTTGCTTTTGCAGGAATGTCATTAAGGGGGACATCAATAATACCATTTACTGATATTAAAGGGTATACAGCCTGCATCTTGCATTTTAGCAAGCTCAGAGGGATGGCATGAATTCCCCAAGGCCATAGCAGGTCAGAGGAAACATAGGTCTCCTGATTCTGTCCATGATTTACTACCTGAAATGGGTAAAGGATCTGAACTAGACACCGCTGTTTAATTCACTAGTCCCTCAGATTCTTTTCAATGATAACAACAGAAAAACCACAGACATTTGGTCTTAATCCATTCAAGCTGCTAAAATAAAATATCTTGAACTGAACAACAGAAATGTGTTTCTCACAGTTCTGGAGGCTGGGAGGTCCAAGACCAAGGTGCCTGAAAATTCAATGTCTGATGGGGCCTGTTTTGTGGTTCACAGGTGGTGCCTTCCCTCTGTGTCCTCACATGGTGGAAGGGTATACAAGCTCCCTAGGGCCTATTATACAAATGCATTAATCTCACTCACGGGAGCTCCACTATCATGGTCCAGTCATCTCCCAAAAGGGCTCAACTCCTAACACCATCACTTCATGATTTGAAAGTACGAATTTTGAGGACACGCAAACATTCAGACCATTGCACATCCCCATCAGTACCCTGCTTTTCATAATGCCATTCCTTTCTTAACCACTCATGCCATCCTTCTTAGGGCTGGCCTCCTGGGTGTATCACCTGTGCAGATGCACAGGGTTCCACACTGAAAAGGGCCTATGCTTGGTATGATGCTCTACTGTCATCATATTAAAATGTTCAGTAATTTTCTGTCTGAGAATACATGTGAGCAGAAGGGTGGCAGCATCAGGACACAGTTGTGTCCAGCAGCAGTGCTTGCATATGTCAGAGCAGACAGCACACACATAGATAGGTTGGCCTGGCCTTCCCATGTGCACAGGCTCACACACACACACATATCTTGGAATAGTTCATGGCACCACAGGACCCCAAGGGAGTGGCTGGGGTGGGACTGGGCTAGATTGGTAGTGGCGATGACAGCAGCGACAGCACAAGGAGCAGAAGGGGTACAAGAGGCTGCTGCTGGGAAAAGAGGAGGTGATCTTCCTGACAGCACACTGACTGGTGGTGGGAGACAGCTTTTCCTCTCTGTCCCGGAGCCTATCTCTGTGGCATTCACAAAATATTAACTGATTGAAACCAAGATAGGAAATGCCAGGAAGCTTAAGCAGGAAACTTTGTTAATAAATTATTACAAAATAAAAGTGTACATGCGGTCATTGCAATAAAGCACAACAGAGAATTATTCAAATTCATTAATGAGTCAAGAATCTGTTTTTAAAAACTTCTATAACATTTTGAGGCAAATATTCACAGGCCTAGGAATAGAAATAAGATTTAAAGGTCACTGAAACAATTAAGACATTAAAATTAAATATTATTTTGTGAAAATGTGCACTTTTTATATGAAGCTTTGGATTAACTGAGAATCAACAACAAAGAAAAATTTTACTTAATTTATCTTGTAATTGAAGATGTGGTGACAAAGTACCATGAACTAAAAAAAAATCTCAAGTCTCCCCCACCCACCACCAGCTGACTGAATGGACCCCCTGGTGGCCAAAGGAATAGCCTAAAACTAAATTTCCTGACACAAGGAGACATCCTTTGTAACCCATTTAACAGGCCGAAGGGTATGAAAGACACACCTGCAGGTCCTCAATTGACACAAATCCATGTCTGATGGCTTATCTCTGATAAACAGCTCCTTCTGTTGAAACATTCCAAGCCTCTATACAAAGCTTCACATCTTTAACCTATTACAAGTCAAATAATCTTTAAACCCACCTATAACCTGTAGGCTCTCCCCCTCTTCGAGATGGCCCACCTTTTCGGGCCAAACCAATGTATGCCTCCCACATATTGATTGATGACTTTACCTGTAACCCCTGTCTCTCTGAAATGTATAAAACCAAACTGTAACCCAGCCACAGCGAGTCCACTGCTCAAGGCTTCTTGGGCGTGGCTCCAGGTAATGGTCCTCAAATTTGGCTAGAATAAATCTCTTTATAATTATTTTACAGAGTTTGGCTTCTTTTTCTTTAACAGTACATAAACAGGCAAACTTGACACCATTTCAAATCAGTGGCCTGCCAACTGATTTATGGGGCACACATGATGTTGCGATATATGTATACAATGCAGCATGATCAAATTAAGTTAATTAACATATCTATCACCTCATTTTCTTATCATTTTTATGGTTAGACATTTAAAGCTTATTCTCTTAGCTATTTTGGAATATATAAGACATTGTTATTGACAATAATCACCCTACTCTGCAATAGTCTCAAAACCTACTTCCTCTGTCTATCTGAAACTTGTACTCTCTGATCAATAACTCCTGATTCCCTCCCCACACCCTGCCTCTGGTAATCGTCATTCTACTTTCTTCTTCCATGAGCTGAGCTTTTTTAGATTTCATGTGTAAGTGAGATCATGCAGAATTTGTGTTGGCTTATTTCACTTAGCGCAGTGTCCTCCAGAATCATCCACGTTGTTGCAAATGACAGGATCTCCCCCCCTCCTTTTAAGATTGAATAGTATTCCATTGTGTGTGCACATGCATGTGTGTGTTTGTGTGTGTGTGTGTCTACACAGTCATGTTTCCATATCTTGCTGTTAGGAATAGTGTAGCAGCGAACATGGGAGTATTGATATCCCTCTGGCATATTGATTTCAGTTTCTTTGGATATACACCTAAAAGTAAAATCACTGGGTCATATTGTAGTTCTATTCCTAGTTTTTTGAGGAACCTCCATACTGTTTCCCTTAATGCCTGTGCTAGTTTACAGTCACACCAATAATATATGAGTTCCCTTTTCTAGGTCTTCTAAACATGTGCTCTTTATTCACACTAGATAGTAAATAGTGCAACATGTATTTGGAAATTATTTCATGCTGCAATAAAATTGTTTTAGGGTAAAGCTTACACACTTTGACATCTTCTCCTTAGAGAAAAGTTTCATCTCTTCTCCTGCCTTATATTCTCAGGGCTTCCCTGCAGCAAGCCCACAGATCACATCCGGCCTCTAAGAGGGGGTAGCAGGGAGCCTTTGCAACATCATTCACTGAGAAAGTGTGTCTCATGGCCTCTTCAGTAAAGTTCAAATCATGTGCTGCTCTCCGAAACAAATAAATGTCCCTATCTAGAAACATGTGTTTACCAAAGAATACCCATATTATCTCTCTGAATCAGGTTGCAGAGGTAATATAACGTCATGAAAAGGAAAATCCTCCAGTGTTTTTCAAGTTTTAAATAGACTCATATACTACATTTCTGTAACTACTTCCTTTGCATAGTTGCATTTTTCCTATTCTTCTCTTAATAGCTTGGAATTAACATACTGAGAAAATTTGACTCAGTTTTGAAATTCACATACATGTATTTATTATTGATGCAGATATTTAAAATATGCCCTCATTATTATACAGATGAAAAAAGTTAAGATCCAAAAACTTAAAGTCACTTATTCAAGAACACACAATGACTCGTGTCTACCTCAGTCTGGAATTTATGTTTTCTGAGTCATAATTCAGAGTCTGTCCCTGGGCCAACAGTTTTGACTGTTCTAAAACTTTGCTTCCCTTTTTTTTTGCAGTGACCTTTCAGACTAGCAACAACCCTTACCAGAAATTAGCCAGCAATGACAAGAATAAATTTTATGTGGCAATATATTAGATGTTTTAATCTTGTTAATCAACTAAAGCTCAGTTATAAATGTCACATGTCCTAGGGTCTGTATGG
Source organism: Avahi laniger (assembly GCA_963575035.1). NCBI lineage: Eukaryota > Metazoa > Chordata > Mammalia > Primates > Indriidae > Avahi > Avahi laniger. The sequence continues at coordinate 17,479 of CAUYSK010071208.1, forward strand.
TGTCTTTCTGCATCCATGCATATAATCCTGTATTAAGCTCATTCCACTGAAGACTTACTCAATAAACTCTAAGACAGGGGAAACAAAAGGAACTTAATACTTTATACTGTGTAATTTTGAGTGATTTTAACACTTAACTATCTCATTCAATATTTATATTTTCCAATAATTTATGTAAATATTATTTAAAAGGGTTCAAAGTGAGAATTTGTGTTTCTGTTCTTCCATAAAATTTCACAAGATGGGAGAGAGGAGAGAGAGAGAGGGAGAACACAAAAGAGAAAGATCTATAAAGCTTTTTTGTGAATTTTGTTTCAGGATGGGGGCAGGTCCTCATTGCTACCTTTCACAAGTAAACTGCATAGAATTTGATGTCAACCCTTAGATTTAACCCTAACTCTCCCATTTACTAGGAATGTGACCTTGGTCTAGTATATTTAACTCCGTGTGCTTGTAGTTTAGAAATTAAACAGATATAAGAAATTAAATGAGACAATGTGTATATCGAGTGCTTAGTACACCTGACAGATAAGTTATGCAGTATCTCTTAACCGAGGGAGTGAATTTGCCCGCCCCACGTGACATTTGGCAATGTCTGGAGATGTTCTGAATTGTTACCAAAGGGGTATGCCACCGGCATCTAGTGGGAAGAGGGCAGGGCTTCTGCGAAATATTCCACAATGCACAGGACAGCTTCCACAGAACAAAGAAATGAGGCCCAAAATGTCAAGTTTGCTGAAGTTGAGAAACTAGCAGCTTTAATCTTCTTCTTCTTTTACATCTTCATTTTGTTTATTTGCACACTCGTCCACTACAAAAATTTTAAAGTGACATTTTTTTAAAGTTTTTTTTCTGTATATTCCTATTTGATTCTCTCAAGAGCACTACCAGTTTGTCAGTGCAATTACTGTTTCACTAGAGGTTTGTCACATGCACAAGGCAAAACAGCAAGTAAAAGTTAGTAATAACATAAAGCCTTTGGCACCCTGCAACCAGTTTCTTTTCATGGGCAAAACTACACATAGGAAACGACACCCTCCTTGATCTTCATTAAGGACCTGACTCTCATTGTTGTCTTTATTCTCTGCATCCGCTGAGAAGATTCCACTGACTTAATTTTCCCATGGGTGGACCCTGCACAAGCTTGTTCCATAGGTCTCATCCTGACCGTCCTCTCTGCTCTGACTCAGGTGTCATGTCTGTGTGTTAGCGCGGAAAGCAAACTGAACACACCCGAACCGTTGTCTGTGCTTCTCTTGCGGGCACTCTGCTGAGCCCCGTTGTAACATAGAGCAGAGCCAGCCCCTTCACTTCTACTCTAGTGTTCATATTTTCTATTTTATTTTATTTTTAATTGACATAGTAATTGCACATATTTAAGGGGTACAAAGTGATGTTTTGACACATATATGATGATCAGATTGGATTAATTAGCATATCCATCATCTTAAGCTTTTATCATTTCTTTATGTTGGAAACAGCCAATGTCTTCCTTCCAGCTGTTTGAAGGGAGACATTCTGCCTATCTTGCTGTCACTTTGCATCTTTTAACAAATATCTCCCTATTCCTCCCTCCTCCATTACCCCTCCAGCCTCCAGTGTCCTCGGCTCTACTTTTTATTTTTTCGAGATCAAATTTTGGCTAAACTCTACTTATTTTCTAATTGCCCATCTGAAGTATAGAATCATTTCATTCCAGATGAACAACCACACTGTCAAAAGGGTAATTTTAACAGGACGTGAAATGCACATGTACATATGGGCACCGCCACGTAAACATCTCTAGTGCTTATAGTGTAAAGTTTATACGAATAACACCGTGCCACAAACACTGTCGACTTGCTGACTCCTTCTGTTCTGTGTCAGATATTCCGCAGCTGGCTCTGGTCCTATTATACCACACAAGAATCTCCCTTTCCCTTGGTCCTGGAACTGCATTGTGAAATGTGTAAAATTCTATGTACCTTTTCATTCTCCTCTTGAATACACTCTGATATATAACTTTCTTTGATCAGGCCAAATAAATTCTTCTGCCATTTGTAGTTTTATTTTATTTCACCTATAGTTTTATTTTAGCATCCGTCACCCGCTGTCTTGTTTCATATGTCTGTATTTCAAGAATGTGGCAGCCTTGAGGGCAGGGCTATGTCTCATTCCTCATTCAGGCAAGAATTTCATGCCTAACACCAGCCACTTCCAAAACAGATGATTTGTGATTATGGAAGTTCTTCCCAGAATGGGAGACAAAGTATGTTTTAGGCACAAAGAAAATTTTATGTCTTAAAAATTTACAAATGGCCATCTAGTCCCTTATCTTTTATTTTTAAAGAACTGTATATGGTAATTGAATATACATTAAAGCCAAATCAAAGTTGAGTTGCAAGGAGATGTGGAAATCATTGGCCACGCATTCCAGTGCTTACCAAAGAGCAATTCTGTATTAACTGTAATCAAATTTCACTGGAGTATTTGCATGTTTCTCCACAGAAACAAAAGTTAGAGTCAGTACCTCATTGCGTAATTTCTGGGCAGGACCACGTGTATCACCTGAGCAAACTGCTGAGTACTTTCTGCTGCAAAGCACATCCTCACCTCCCAGCACTGTAATTCAGATACCTCTGCGGAGACACATCTGCACCCGTGACTCTAGGTTTTCCTGCTTAGAAGTTAATTCTAATATTTGTTGTTCTGTTTGTGCTGGCCTATTAAGGCTCCCTGACAACGAAGGGTGAGTCAATAGTAACCCAGGATGGCCTCAGGCCAATATGGGGGAAAGGTTTAATAACTTTCCAGATATTTTCACAGACTTGGTCACTGTCAGTTCATTGCAGAAAAAGCCAATTATTTATTTAGGCTCCTAAAAATAGCATTTTATTGAAATTTTCCATATTTCTATATACTAATATCCAGTAAGTGCGCAGTTATAACGTGCCTACGCATACTAATTTATTTCCTAGTTTTTAATTAATTTCCTTAACATATCTAATAAATTAAAATATAATGAATTCAATTAAAGATACATAAACACACATACATGTGTACATACACACACATAACTGTTTTTTAAAAAACATAAATGGTTAATATTTGCATAATTGATTTGGCTGAACTCTTTAACCTTTCACATAAATTGAGTAAATCTTCTTAAAATTTTTAGTACAAGACCTTATACCTTTTTTTCCATTATGTTGGAAATGCCAGATGAAATAAAATAATGTATATTGTTATCACAAGTGAAGCATTATTCACTGCAATCTGTGATCTTTTGAAAATGTGCAGTAATGCTATTTTTATTCTAGATCATAACTACTTGTTCTTAGTATCTACACATGTCTCATAACTGAATTAATATTATAGTAGCATGCATCCAGTGTGGAAGTTTTAAAATAGAAAATGTTTAAAATTTCCAGGCAAAGAACATTTTCTGAAAGTAAAAGTGAATAGAATTTATTATATCAAGGCACTTGGGAAAGTGTTCTTCATTGAAATCCTTGGCTTTCTGTGTTAAAAAAAAAAAAAACAGAGCCTTGAAGATGCAGACCACAGTGCTTATTTTATCTTCTTTAGAAGACAAAAAGTATCTGACAAAAGAATTGATGAGAACTTTGGCCTACGGGAGAACGTTAAAAAAAATTTCCACAGGGAAGTAAGAGATTTTAGACCCTCCCAACAATGACCAATTGAGAGTCACAAACATGCGTGTGGAGATCTGAGATAAGTACCACCCACTAGATGGATCTGACCATGTGAAACCTATGAAGTTTCTGGTCTGAGTCTCAGAGCAGAATCATGCTCAGGGGACCACAGTAGCCAATGTGTGGTGGCATCAGGAGTCCAGACAGTTCAGGATGGATGTGTGTGTCCTCAGGAGACACCACAGCCCTGGGCATGGTGCTGAGCCTTGGCACAGGCCTGAACTTTCAGCTGGAGCAGCGAGTGGGCGGAGGATGAGGCTGGACTCAGAAGCTCCTTGGTATTAGGTGAGTGAGAGGTGGAGGCCAAGCTAGTGAGTAGGGAGGGGAAACCCAGACCCGCCCCCACGTGCCCCACAGTGCAGTGCCTGTGCTTGGAAAGCCCACTAAGGGTTACTTGAGGCCAAAACAGGGATGCATCACAGTCAGACTCCTACCCATGTTTAGGATTAATACAGCTGAGGGAAGGCAGAGAGAACCAGAGAAAGGTCTCAGACCAGAAAACACTTCCCATGTGCAGGTGTAATCATAGGGCCCTGCACACCCAGGCCTCTCCTGTCCCTTTACTGAGTTCCAGGGAGAAATCAGAAGAAAACAGAGGGAAGGTTTATAGCAGAGTACAAACCTTGGAATGACCAGTTGTAAATCCAGCTGTGCTTCAGACACAGAGAGGGGCAAGTTCATTATTTTTATTTTTCTTTATGTGGATAACAATAAGATATTATGGAGTTAGGGGAATTCTATTACAGAGAAAAAAACCACTACCCCACAGTGATGAAATATAGTAAGTAAAATATAATGAAATAAAAATGAGCAGAATGAAAATTAAAACCTGGATAATCATAACACATCCACTAAGTCCGGGGTTACCTGTGTTATTTCCAGAACATAGCACATATTGTATGTTCTGTTCCTCAGAACATAGCACATATTGTATTTCTCCACAGATGGGAAACTTCAGGCAATCGTATACATCCTTTAAATTCCAGATTATAGTTTCATAGAAAAACCTGGGCACATAATCTCAAGGCACTTAACTATGAAGGGAAATCATATTGACTTAAGAAGTAATGTATATCATAGCTTCTAAGGTCTTGATTTGACCTAGTTTTTCACATTTTCTAAGTGTATTGCTTTCCACACATAAGATTTTTAGAAGATTTTTAAAAGAAGGAACAAATGAAATCATTGGCATCAACACATATTTCCCTAAGCATGTCAAAAAACGTGGAATTATGTTGACTCATTCTTATTGCTAGCTAAGGAATGATTACAAGAAGTTCTGAAAATACATTATGTCATGTCAGTAGGGGCAATCCCTATTAGCTACCATAATAAGCAGTCCAGATGACTGTCTTCACTGCCACTGTCGCTCTGCTGTGAGGGAAGCTGCCTCTTCTTTTATGAGTGTGCCCTTCTGTACCAGATGATCTGAAATGACCCCACTGCTGGAAGAGACAGAGATGGATGGCTGGAAATGGCACGTTTTACTCAGGCTCATTGTCTAGTGCACAGAGCTAATCACAGACTACAACTTAAATTCCTTAAAAGCTAGGAAATAAGGAAGATCACACGGATATGTGTTAAGCGCTGTTTTTGGTACAAAGGCTTCATATAATACAAAATAAATGGACTGAGTGAATAGAGTTACTATAAGCAAAAATAAATGATTTTGTATCTACTTTAAAAGGGATGGCAATAAAAATGGATATTTCCTTCATTCGATTTTTTTATACTGGTACAGAGCAATGTGTTTCTAAGTAAGAGTTAATATTCTCAAATAAATGTGAATGAAAAATATGAATACGGGACTACAAATAGGATCAAGAGAGAGAAAATAACAAATAAGTACTTTCAAGGGAAGCCTTCTTTAAAGCCTCATGCTGTCACTGTGAGGATAACATTTTATAAGAATTTACAAGTAAGGAAACTGTAATTTTATTAGATACTGGTGAGATAAAACTCTATCCTCGGCACAGTTAATCACTAACCTATTTTAGATATATCAGTAGACAGATATTTTTATTGACTGTAATAGTCCATTAACTGATAACCGTATCATCCAGCCAGTAGGTTTTATACTGCTGAATTACTGCTCTTCGAACTCACCGCCTTACAGCCGGTGTATTTCATTACATCCTCCAATGGAGGTAATAATCAGGACCACCAGGACTTAGAATGTTGACATTTTGTCATAGCCCCTGTTTGACCTGCTCTATGGTGAAGGCTTTGTGTCATGAACTTGAAAGTCTCAGGTAAAGAATGCAGGGTTAGAGGCACAGCTCTCCGGTCTTTCTACCTGAGTTGTTAGCTGCACTGCAGTCTGAGAGTCGTCGAGACTATTCGCCTTTCAGATCTTGTATCACCAGAATGTAGATCAGAGAATGAATGTGGTGTTCCACATCGATTCCTTGTTTTCCTTAAATACCTTGGCCCTCAGGATACCCTTCATCTTCCTTTAGATCCTGAAATTCTATTAACTAAGATCACAAACCTGAAGAATGTTACATTTTCACACAATTTTCAACCAGTTGTGAGGCCAACTGGTGAATTTTTTTCTATATTAACTTAGCAACAACAGTCAATCGATCAATGATACCATTAAAGAGGAATTGCCCTGCACTATGATTCAGTTAAAGGGACTCCAAGGCCCAGGAATTGTTACCGCAAATGTTAAAACATTGATTTCTAAGACAATAAGGGCAGAAAGCCAAGAAGCATTCAAATTTCTGATGTTTCCAAATTGCTGATGTAGCACTTCCAAAGAGTAAGTTTTTAGTGGCATAATATAATTCCAGAATAGGTGCCAAGATGAGATTAAAGACAGTGGGGAAGATCTTCTATTCCTGCAACCTTGCTTTCTGTCCCTCACACAAGAGTCCAGTATTCATGTTTCTGGTCACTCCCTCGTGACTTAATATGATTTCCAGACTTCTCCCTCATTTTGGGTTCTAGTTTAGGAATTTATTCTTTGAATTGCATATGCAATACAATAAGTAAGTCATGGCTATCTTATACCATGGCTCTGTATTTAGATTTATCTATTTGAGAATAAATTTGCTTTGTGTTAATATATTGAATGCAACACTATATCTAATAGATTGGTATTTGTTATCAGTTGTCAAAAATGCATCATATAGTCATACCCAAGAGCATAGAACACCCACTGAACCTTTATATTCACATTTTATAATGTAATGAACATTTCTCTAAAATTTTTCCCAGAGCTGCCATCACATCTTTATTTCGAAGACTATAGATAATGGGGTTGAGCATGGGTGTCAGAATGGTGTAGAAGACAGACACTACTTTATCTTGGCTAGGAGAGTGGGAAGAGATTGGCCTCATGTACATGAAAATGATGGCACCATAATACAGGCTGACCACTGTCAAATGAGATGAGCAGGTGGAGAACGCTTTCTTCCGGCCCTCAGCAGAAGCCATTTTGATAATGGTGACCAGGATGAGTGTGTAGGAGGTGAGGATGACTGAGAATGGAATAAGAAGTAGAATGGTGGTACTGATCAACACCCCTATCTCATAGTTCAAGGTGTCTTCACAGGAGAGATGCAAGACACTGGGAAGTTCACAGTAGAAATGATGCATTTCGCTGGGTCCACAGAAGGAGAATCTCATGGTGTAGACAGTATGTATCAAGGCATTGAAAGCACCAATCATCCATGAGCCAACAGCCATGTGCCTGCAGAGGGGCCAGTTCATGAGGAGTAGGTAGTGCAGAGGCTTGCAGATGGCAACATATCGGTCACAGGACATGAGGCCCAAGAGGATACACTCAGTTCCACCTAGGGCCAATCCCAGGAAGATTTGGGTCCCACAGCCCGAAACAGAGATGACTGTCTTGTGAAGAAGGTAGTCAGACATCATCTTGGGCACAAAGGCAAGTGAGAACAGGTTGTCCATGAGAGAGAGCTGCCAAAGGAAAAAATACATGGGGGTATGAAGGTGGGGGTCTACCAGGATCAGCAGGATCAGGAGGCTGTTTCCAGTCAGTGTCACAAGGAACATCATGGTGATAAGTGCAAAGAGACAGAAGTGAGCTGGAGTGTATTGCAGCAGACCTAGGAGAATGAATTCAGTGATGGTGTGGTTCTGCAAACTGGTCATCCTTGGAAACCCCATAGAAATAAAATAAAAAACACATGTATCTTGAAAATATTTTACAATTAATATTGGACACTTTGCAAGTTACTACATCAAAAATGTTCATATTATGTAAAAATTTCTGGAAAAAATGGTGACTCCAGTAACTCTAAATTGATCAACTGATATTTCTTTTGTTTGATTTAATATTACCTGATATAAAATAGTCACTTAGACAGATTTTTCTACCTTTCAATATATTTCGGATACAAGCTCTTTTTGTTCAAAACAGGTTGAATAAAAGGGTCACATTATTAGTAGTTTACCAGCACTTCCGGTGATGGCTCTCCAGTGACATACAACTAATTGGATTGACTTCCTTTGCTGTATTCCTGCAAGTCCCCTTTGGATTCATAATTTTGATCTCTAGAACAAAGCAGAGCTCTGTAAGCAAGTCTGTTAGAAATGATACAAACTGGGCATGAAGACATCACCATAGATGTGAGTATGCACAGGTTCTGTGTTAGTTAGTAGAATCTAATTCCCCTAAATTGATTTTGTATTTTAAAATATTTTTATCACTTCAGATATCTAAAGTTTTCAATATATAATGAGCATCTTTCATATAGTTTTCTCACAAACAATACTCTGTCATTCATGCTTTGGGCCTCCACCCGCCTTTCAAGAACAAACGAAGATATGGGGAATATCCTGGCTGCTGTTTACTCCTGGTGATGGAGAAAATGGTACGCTGGATCTTAGTGCTGAATGTTCACTGTAGAAACCCTCTGGCTGCTGTTGTCCCACATGGCGATGTGCACCTTCATCTCAGAACAGGAAAGGCTTTGTTCAAATACACACTTGCTCCTTATTCTCTATCAAGTTCTGAAGTCTTCAACATGACAAGTAAATTTCTTCAAGAAATTGTCTCAATTCTTCTCTTGAAAGTATGGAAAATCAAAAAGTCTTATGACATTAAAGATTTTTTTATTAGGCCAACCTACCATTTAGTAAAATTAGTGTTTCAAATTACTGTTTCCTACATAAATGTTTACATTATCTTGTGATTTAATGCCATCATGTGTTTTCCAGTAATCTACATTATAAACTCATATTGTAAAATTAGGTGATGGTTTATAAAATGGGAAGGATGGTCGTTGCTAGCAAATGCTGAGTTAGAAATATATTTGCATGTCAAAGTTTCACCAATAATGTGTTCCATAACCTAAGTGTACTTGCATTCAAACATTTAATATAACACTTTGGATAACCAAAACAGAAAAAAGCAAACAAACACACCATTAAACAGTAGAGTAAATCGGTAGATATTTATCATCATGGTAAATATTATAGAAAGAAAACAGACAAACAAAAATAATAGCAGCCGTGTTTACCAATATTATGGTAAACAGCTGAGTATCTGGACATTAAAATATTAATAAAATAGTGACATGCTCCTTAGTTCACATCCAGCAGCTTTTTCCTTAGCAGATACTGCAATTTATGGTTCAGTGGAATTACAGTGAACAATAGTTCATGTGATGCAAATACTATTTTTATGTAAATACTTTACGTTACAAATCTCAGGCTGTAGGATCCTCCCATAAGATCAAGCCTGCATCTTCACACCATGTCTTCCCATTTGGATCCCTCATTTTTTCACACTTTATTATTTCCCCAAAATAATCTATAAAAATCCTTCCAACACTGTAAGCACATATTCTAACCCCACCACTACCTTATGCCTTGCCAATCTCTCCAGTCCCTGTAATGTCATCCTTCGTATTTTTTAGCAACGTGGTCGCTGTCATCACAATAGCTCTTCACATGTTTACTGTCTTATAACACTTTATACCTGTGTGTAACACCTTACTTATTATTGTATGTATGCCTTATTTCTGTAACTAGCATACGCTCTTTAAAACAATGATTTTCAAATCATATTTCTATTTATTCACTCATAAAGATCAGACATTATTAAATATACTGGTAATTGCACTTCTGTGGAGGGAGAATGAAACTTGGAGTCAAGATTCAATACCTAGGTTTTGTTTCCTGCATTTACTAGCTGCATGAAATACTTAACACACTCTAACCCTCAGTTTTATGACTTGCAGAACTGAGATTATAATCTATCTCAAATATTTTCCACGTTAAATATGTTAAAGGGTAGCATACACTTGGTAAATTATTAGATTATAAATTGACAGAAGTCATGAACACACAATTTTTTCTTGAGATAAGTCAGATGAATTGACGAGTGCCAGACCTAACCAGGGAAATCAAATCGCTTTGATCCAAGACTCATCTGTGCATCCATTCTGCCCATGCCGTAGGCTGAACCTCCGCCTCAGCGCAGCCGTCCTGGCACCAACCCAGCAGGTTGTCAGGAGACAATTATTCTTTGCAAATGGGTGGCTGAGTAGGCTTGAATTATTTTTGCTTCATAACACTGCTTACTTCCCGGGACCAAAGACTGCTCATTTTATGTGATTAGAGTTTGCCAATATTTTAAATTTCCCAGCACTTTCTGTTCTTTGTATGCCACTGCTGGAATCGACTGCTTATTCTGTGCTGTTCGTGGATGTTTACATTGTAACCGTGAAGCGGTAGCCAGTAGAAATGTACTGGAGACACCATTGTCAGAAACTTGGCTCTATTAGACAAACTGGTATTTGCTAATCTCACTCTGCAAGTTATAGGCTCATGATTTTAAATTAACTTACTTTCTGGACCTTGCTTTACTCACTCTCACCATATTATGACCCCCACCTTGAAAGAAAAAAGTACTTGCATATGATACTTCTTTAGGACAATAGATGGGACAAAGTTAAATCTAATAAACATTTATGTTCTTTCTACCTGCCTTCCTTACCCACTCCAAATTTCTAGACAGTTTGTTCAGCACTATTTCCTTCTTCTTCTTCTTCCTCCCTCCCCTCCTTCCACTCTCCTTCCTTACTTCCTCTATCCCTTCCTCTTTTCATTCTGTTGTTTTCAAAATGCTACATTTAATTTTAAAGTTTGTATATTCTAGGAATTTTAAGTAAGCAAATTAATCTTTATTAACGTAAAATGACTCTAAGCTTCCTGTATAACATGATTAGGAGAAAATGTATTAAGATAATGATAAAACTTGAAAATGTTGCTAATTCGTTTATCTACTGAATACCTGAGCCGCGTATCTTACCCAGCACACTGAATGGTGAAGGATGACTGCACATGCTAACATTTTGGTGCTGATATAAGAGGAGTACAATAGAGACACTATGAAGTGAAGATGAGGAATTCAGAAGGACTGGGCCTCAAAAAGAATAGGACATAGAAAGATGACAATACTCAAAATGTAAAATGTGTTGATAGAAACAATCTGCAATAGGTTGCTTTCACAAAGGTGTTTAAAATAGAATAACGTGTATTTGATTGGATAATAATTTGGTATTGAGTTGACTTTTGATAAACAGTTATTGTTTAAGAATTTCTAGATAACAGTTAACCACATTCCTGATGAGTCTTTCCTAGCTGCCTCATCTATCCTAAGACAGTAAGATTCCATTATCTTATCATACCAATTTTAATAGACACATAAAAAGCTGACAACAAGGAAAAAACTAGAAATAAAGTTGAATTTCTTCTTTCACTGATACCATGGTAATACAATTCAAATGATTGTTGCCATAGCCTTTTCTAGATACAGCAAAGTTAGAGAGATGCTTTGTCCATGTAACAGGATCATCACAATCTGCAAGATCTTACAGATATTGGAAGATTCAATGACACCTTGGCCAGTGATATGTGTCTGAAATTTAAGCATTGAGATGTTCTACAATCATGCATTTGAAATCCTGTATCTAGAAACATCTATTATAGTTACTTACCTTCTCAGTGTTTAATCAATCCTTGGTTCAAAAGGAGTAGGAGACTAATTAAATACAACTTTGGCCCCCTTCACTGGATCATGAGTGGAATGTTTAAGCCAGAGAAATGTGCTCTTAAATAAGAAATGTCTTCTATGTATAACTGCTTGCCTATGGCACCAGGAAATAAATACTAAACAAAGTAAGTGAAATTCAAGGGAACATAAACAGGAGGGTTTTATTCTCCCTTGACAATTGCCTCATTTTTAACCATCTCAAGTGGAATTTTCACCATAGAGAAAGGACCCGGGTGGGGGAAGTGCCTGCTTGGAGACAACTGTGGAATGCTTCTAATGTCCTCACTATGGTCACTTTCCCAAGAGAAAGAATATTTCATGGATTTAACATGTCTTGCATAAAGCATGATAAAATGGAATATGCTTACAAAGATCAACATGATTATTTACAAAATCTTTAGATATCGATAGAACTACTTTGTGAGAAATAGGTATGGCTAAGCAGCCTTGAAGTTTGTCTAATATTTAATTTCATTATCCAATTAGGTTGATTGAAACTTTAAATAAAAGTTATTAAAAATCACTTAGTTGGATCATTCCATAGGTAATGATAAAAGTCCATAAAAGTATTTTGAAATACTGTGTCAACTATGACTCACCCAAAATAACAGTGGCTTCAATTAAAATGGAGTTAAAGAGTGAAGAAATACTTTTAAAATATATTCTTATTTCTTCATATTATAATCCATAAGGTCCAGCTTTAAAAATATGTAAATCTCCTAGACATTTCCTAGATTTGATCTCTTAAAGGTAATAAGTATTTCATGCAGGTAGTTATATAAATGAATCTGAGTGGACTATAAACAGGTAATAGACGTTTGAGGGATCTGTCAAAAGCAGTATGCCAATTGTTCTGAACCTGTAACATCTCTTTACTCTAGGGTCATGCCTTGAAGAATAAATCAATATTTTATTCCAGTACCAGTCACTGATAATTATATTAATTTAAGTGGTTGGAATAGGTGTATATCTTTTTTTCTTTTTCTTTATTTTTATATATTATTTCATTCTTAGGTCAATGAAATAGTTGTATATCATTATCATCATCATTAGCAGCAGCAGCAGAATCATTTTAACTCATTCCAATTTAATCAAACATTTTTGTGTTGCAAATAACTAAAAACTCAATTCAAACTTGTGTAATAATTACAGATTGATGTTTAGTGTTCCAGATATAGCAGATTGTTTTATTCAGTAGATTGATAATATAATAAATTAGTTTTCCAAATTTTGTCTCTGTCTTATACAGGTTCAGTTTCATTCCAAGTGTGATGCTTTGGCTGTAATAATATGAAAGCAGCACCCCCACGCTTCACATCTGTGATTCACAGTGTCCACATGCACTACCCAGGTAGCTAGCAGAACAATATGGAAAATTCTTTATCAGAATGACCCCCATCAACAAATAAGCACCTAATCAAATTGGGAAGCACTTTATTGAATGCATGTTCCTGAAATCATCATAAAGAATGAGATTATTGGTGAAAAAGCCCTGGAGCTGGCCCTGAACTATGTGCTAGTTGGTTTACAACTCCCAAATCTTAACAGCTTGCAATGTGGGGGGTATTTCTCATTTATGTTACATATTGGATGTGAGTCAAGCACAACTCTTCTGCATATTATCTCCATTCCTGTGTCTTCTGTCACAAACTTACCAGCTCCTGTGTTGGCTTTGTCACTACTATGGCAAAGGGATAAGGACATTGGTGAAACTAGGTAATGACATTAAAAGATTTTGTTTGTGTGTAGAAGCCTTAACATTTATTCACCTTCCATTTGGAAGAACAAATCAAAAAGTGAAGCCTGACACCAAAGAGATGGAGTGCACCAAGGACAATCTTCTCCTTTGTTTCCAGATTTAGTGATTGTAACTACTCAATCATATAATAAATACACCATTAGGTCTGTTTTTGGCTTCCATATTATGCCCCTGTGCTACTGAGCTTTTTGCTGTTCTTACTATAATGATAGAAAAAATACAACCACAAAATACTAGTGGCATAAAACGATAAGTAGTTGTTTCATACAACACCACAAGACAGCTGGGTGGTGATTCCACTGACTGGTGATTCCAGTGATTCCACGTGACTCTAGACCACCTTAGATTAACCGAAGGGCAGCTACTATCAGGGCATGCTCATTTCACTGTAGAAGTGAGGCTTTCAGAAGGAAGCCTCTTGCAGAATAGGCTGGGAACCATTATACTCTCACTACCACCCACATGCCCCTCACCAAGACACAAGATCAGAGCCAGTGTCAATGGGCCAAGAAAATGCAATCTTCTCATGTAGATCACACAGGTACTCTTGTGTGGGAGTGTGGGTGTGGGTAGACTTAATATTTACTGACTAAATCTAATATATACAAGTTCTATTTATTTGTTGAACAAATATTATACATTCATAAATTATATGTCAGATACAAAAGCAGAATTTCAAAGTACAGTTAATTTCTGAACAATGCAAGAATTAGGGGCACTGACTCCCCACACAAAAATATGCATATAACTTGTAACTCTCCAAAACTTAGTCATTAATAGCCTACTATTAACCAGAAGCCTTTCCAAATGACCAGAAGTTGATTAACAAACATTTTGTGCGTTGTCTGTGTTATATACTATATTCTCATAATGAAGTAAGCTAGAGAAAAGGAAACCTTCAGGCAATCATAAAAAAAGAGAAAATATATTTACTAATCATTCAGTGGAACTGGATCATCATAAAGGTTTTCATCTTTGTATTCATGTTGAGCATGCTGAGGAAAAGGAGGGAGAAGAGCAGTTGATATTGCTTTCTCAGGAGTGGCAGAGGTGGAAGAAAATATAGATATAAGTGGACCCATGCATTTTGAACCTGTGATGTTCAAGGATCAATTTGTATAGACAGATAGAAACACACATACATAGATGTATGTCATATGGCCCCATGCTATCTAAGGAAAAAGTAAAACAGAGTAAGAGACCTAGGTAGTAACTGGTTTTATATTGGATGAGCAAGGACAAATTACCTACTAAATTGACATTTCAGCAGCAATCTAAAGAACTTGACGGGAGTTTCTGGTAGTGAAGTGTTTACATCAACTGATTTGGATTAAGATAAAGTAGGAACCTTGTTAGAATGTCCAAAGATTGAAAATTAGAAAAAATATTGCAGAATGCATTGAAAGAACTCATGGGACTAGCAGCATATGAGGATCATAGGAGAATGAGAGCCAGACAGACTTGAGCCTTGATTTCTATTTAATGAGTTTCCACTGAATTCAAGGTTTTATAGGGTTTGAGTAGAGCATTGACAGGATTCCACATATGTGAAATGAATTACTACAAGTGTTCCATGTAGAATAGACTGTATGGGCCAAAGTGAAAACAGCAATGTCATTTAAGTAGATAATACAAACATCCAGGTGAGTGAGAAGATGGCTAGACTGTGTGGTTAGTTATGAAAATGGCAAGACTTTGCTAGATTATGGCAATATAATAATGTGTTGATCAGATTGAGGAATGCATGTTTGAGAGAAAAAGAGCAACCTCTGATGATATGAAAGCTTTGGGTAAGAGCAACTGATAGAGCGATAGAACACCATTTGTTGATATGAAATATGGGCAGGGGAAATATCTGGGGAAAGAGGAATCAAAGTTTCTATTTCAAGTATGTTGATTGGTAGAGAAAAATGGCAGATTAGGGGTGACCTCCTGGCTCTCTGATCCCAGAGTAGGAGATGAACACAGACAACCACATGCGAATGAATCCCTCTCCCACAGGATCAGCTTCGTCAATCTGCAGAGAAGCAGTGAGGGACAAGCAGCGCTGGAAAAAAAAAAAAAAAAGAGTGAACCGGAGAATTGACTGCAAAGTCCGGAGAGTGTGGGATATAGAGTGGGGAATGGAGCTTGGGACGTTCACGCCCTCCAGCCGGCTGGCCAGGGCAGTGTGATCTGACCCACAGGCGGACGACTCTTCCTCCACCGACCCCCACACCCAGGCAGGCAGGGAAGCGCCTGAAGTCAGTGCGAAGGATAGCATGCCTGACCGGCAGTGTGGAGTGGAAGCACTGGCCAACAGGCGGTGGGGAGTGGAGACAGGAGTAGGAAACATTTTGAACTCTCCTGTGCGTTGTGCTGGGTCTGCTTTGGGAGCAGGAGGGACTGGTCGGAGCAGACACTTCCCAGTTCAGACACCTCCTGATCCTACAGGAGAGAATTTGGAGACAGGTTTCTTGCCTCAGGACTCCAACAGGACCAGATCGGGGGAGGTGAACACCGTAAAGGAAGCTCTGCCCTCAGAAATCACGGAAGATTTGGCTGGCACAGGGTGGGACAGAGTACAGATCCCTCCTACTCATCAGTCGCAAGTCAGTGTGTTAGGGAAGCAGTGGGCTCCGAAGGCAGCTCTTGGAGACAGGGGCTGCAAACCCAGCTCCCAACACCCGCCCATGCAATCACCTCCAGCGCCGACTCAGTGGGTGGACAGCCACCATTCTGGAACTCCATTTCCTAAAATGACCGGCGCCTGTTGCCCAGGCAATGGCCCTGCCCCTGCCTGGCAGAGCTGGTCCGGCCCTTGGAGAAAGGAAGTAATGAGAGAAGTCGCTTTTTCTCTTCTGACACTGCTGTCGGTCTTTCTGTGCTGATGGCTCAAGCTCCACCTTTTAAGGGGCAGAAAAGGGAGAGAAGTCACTTTCTCGGCTGAGTCGCCAGGTGGGCTGGGCAATCCCTGTCCTACTCAACCACCTGCACTTCTCTCCAAAAGGACAAACGCCACCTTGGAAGGATGGAGTACTGAAGGAGCCCATTTTTGCAGCCGTCACCCAGGGCAACATAACCACCCCCACTTCCATGCTACTCGGACCCCTGGACGCTTCATGGCAAAGGGACTGATTCTGCCCTTGGGCGGAGTAGTGAAAGAGATTGGATTTCCAGCCAAAACCCGCGACCATTACCACCCCTTTCTTTCGTCTCCGTGGCAGGGCTGTTATACACCAAAGAGACAGATTGCACCCCTAAACGTGTGTAGTAGCGAAGGAGGCTGTTTTTCGAGCAGAGACCCACTGTCACCTCTTTGCTGTGACTTGGTAACCAGTGTCGCCTGCCAAAGGGACAAACTGCGCACGGGGAAGGGCAGAGTAGTGAAAGAGGCTGCTTTCCAAGCACGGACTTGTGGCGCCTCTTTTGTGCCTCCTGTCAAGGGATCAGATCCCACCCTGAAAGTGCAGAGTGGCAAAGGAAGCCGCCTTAAGGGTTGAGACTTGCCAGGGTTGCGGGAGGCCCTTGGCTGCAATCAGGCCACTGGTATTTCCTACCAAAGGGACTGACCCCACCTCTTCAGGGGAGGAGTAGCCAGGGAAGACTACTCTCTGGTCTGGATCCGTCAGTGGCCTTTGGCAGGGCTTCTCCAGCAGCCCTGAGGTGTGGTACTCCCTACCAATGAGAAAAACCGCGCCCTTGGAGGGGTGGAGTAACAAGGGAAGCCACTTCCAGGGCTGAGACACCTGGTAGTCCCAGGAAGGGCCCTTTCCCCAGTCTGGAGGGATATCTTAACCTCTGGCAGGGCAGACCCCGCTCTTGCAGGAGGGGAGAAATAAGAGAAGACATTTTCTGGGCAGGGTCTTGCGACAGTCTCAGCCAACGCCCCTCACCCAGTCCACCAGGATAGACTCAGCCCTTGAAGGAAGGCAGAAAGGAGAAAAGTCACTTTCCCTGTATGACTAGCTTGAATCTATGGGACCTTGGTTCTAAATAAAGGGGGACAGTTTGCTGACTTGGTTGAGCTTATTGGTTTTGATCACTTGATAAGACCATACCACAAGGGCTTGCCCTTGGTGCCCAAGCTGTTGCCAACTTAGGGGCTTGTGGTCTGAGAAGGAAAATATTGACCAGAGTCCTTAGCAATTGCACCAATTGACAAACCCAATCAGGAGCTTCTCCGCAAGAGTGGCGAAAGAACCCTGAATAACATATTAGCAGCTCTCTCCTAGCAGCAGATCAAGAAACTTCTGAAATATATAGTCTTAGGCTTGTCGATACCGGTTGCTCTTCTTACTCCCCCTAAAGTGGTAACAGGGCTCAAGTAACCATTGGGAGAGGCATGACATACACCAAAGAGAGGTATGGGGTATGTCCCATACCTGTATGTTCCATTTCGGGGGTTTAGAGTTCAATACAAAAGTACTGAAATACCTGGATAACTGACTCCTCCACGCAAAATACAAGCAACAAAAGAGAGAGTGACCTCATAGCCCAACACAGTGCCTTCCATCTCAGACTAGTGGTCGATAGTGGAGTCACACACACAAGAGTGATCCAATGCCTGGGAGTCTAAGCAAGGAATTGAAACTCACTAATCTCTGTAAGCGGAAGGTTAAGACAACAGGACAGAGATAATCGAACAGGCTAAAACTCCTCTAAGAAAATATACGACACAGCACACCTCCCCAGCTCTGCCAAGGTATGTCCCTATGGATTCCCAGAATTAAGGCCATAAGCAAGTCCCAGCACCCAGAATCCTTGAAAAAGTAACCTGATGAGAAAAAAATCACCGAAATAACACCAGAAAAATGAAAGATCAGAGAGAAAAATCACCTCCAAAAGAAAATATTCGATCTCCATCAATTGATACCAACTTACATGATATGATTAAACTGACAGAGGAAAAATTCCAAATATGAATTGTAGGAAAACTCAATGGAATTGAAGAGAAAATAGAATCCCAACACAAAGAAACTACAAGAATAATTCAGGAAATGAATGAAAAATTCTCTACAGAAATTGAAATACTATGAAAAAACCAAATATAAATCTTGCCAATGAAGGAGAAATTCAAGGAGCTTCAAAATACAGTGGAAGCCTCAAGAATAGAATGGATCATTCAGAGGAAAGAATCTCAGAGCTTGAAGATAATGCCTATGTGCTAAACAAATCAGATGAAGAGAATGAACACAGAAACAAGAGACAAGATGAAAACATACAAGAAATGTAGGATTATGTAAATAACCGAAATCTTAGAATCATTGACATCCCAGAGGGAGAAGAAGAAAATGCACAGGGCTGGAAAACTTATTTCATGAAATACTGGAAGAAAATATGCCA
>CAUYSK010071211.1:0-15788 GCA_963575035.1 Avahi laniger
AAATGTGGTATATGTATATCATGGAGTACTATTCAGGTTTAAGAAACAATGGTGATATAGCACCTCTTGTATACTCCTGGATAGAGCTGGAACGCATTCTACTAAGCGAGGTATCCCAAGAATGGAAAGACAAGCACCACACGTACTCACCATCAAATTGGTATTAACTGATCAACACATAAGTGTATATATAAGAATAACATCTATTGGATGTTGGGCAGGGAGGGGGGGGGAGAGGGGAGGAGGGGACAGGTATATGCATACACAAAGAGTGCAATGCGCACCACCCGAAGGATGGACATATTTGAAACTCGGACTTGGAGGGAGCAAGGGCAACATACGTAACCTAAACATCTGTACCCCCATAATATGCTGAAATTTAAAAAAAAAGTATATTATATCTAGTTATTTGAAAGTACTACCTTTGGAGGTGATTTTTAATAAATAGATTCATAAAATGCTATTAAAATATCTCCTTAAAAATACTTCTACTGAAATATGAATAAGTTGAGTTTTCATTCTTACCATAACTGCCATTAGTAAACCGAAAAGAAAAACACAAATGTATCAATCTATGCAATAAATAAAAGGACTCAAAGGAAGCCAATCTGTTTGCCTTATGAGAAATATTTCAAATCAGCACATTCCAAAAGCATTTGTGGAGTAATCATCACATGTCAAACACTTTCTTGGTCACTTTTCCACACATTATCTCTTTAAATCTGCAAAACAACTCATTCGAGAGGTTGTAATCCTTATTTTACCACAGACATTGAGGCTGTGAGAGGTAAAGAAGAGGCTTTCCCAGCGCAAGAGCCAACTGGTTGCCACAGTTGTATGAAGACTCTTCATACCATATTTGACTTACAGTAGAGAAGTATGCTACTTGAAGAAAACCCAGAACTACTCTTTTTAAGGAAAGAATAACTTATTTTGTCATTGATCATCCCCTAAGTTCCCCATTTTGTAAAGTTTGGGTTTTTATACAGCAGGTTTCTTTTAAGAAACAGCCACTTATATTTTAGAAGGCTTTCAGAAAGGAAATTTTCGTCAGAAATTGCTCCTTCCCACTAAAGCTACATGATTAAATAACCCAACACAACTCTTGTTATGGAAAATGGTGGTGCCAGCAGTGCACAGATTGCATATTCAGTAAATGTATTTTAAAATTTCCCCTAGTTTTCCAAAATAATTAGCTACTTACTGTGTTATGATTTGTGGAATACTGACCTTTAAAAAACTATATATATATATATATAGCCACCTCATGGGTTATGTCTAAACTTTAGAAGGGCACCATTTTAATGCCTCCATGAATCAGAATTCATGTAACACCATTAAATTCTCTAATTCTTTAAAAATGCCAGTTAATAATAAGCTTTAAGGAATGAGCTATTTTCCTTCCTTTAGGTAATCAAATAACAGTCAAAATCAGACTCTGTGGGGTTAGAAGGAGAGCAGCATTCACAGAGATGAACACTAGTGTGAATATATTCCTTCTTGATGATGGAGATTTTCTTAAGTGGCTATCTTGGATTCCACCAGTTTTATCCATAGAGCATCACAAAGAAGCAGACAGGTACTTTCAAGACTAGACAAAACAACAAAAACAAAAACATATCTAATCATAACTGCCTAAGAGTAGAGCCCAACTTGCTTTTTAATATTTTGAGAAATGTAGTGCTTCTTCACGCACTATGGAGATTTCTCATTTCTTTTTTTAATTTCAAAATATTAAGGGAGAATGCAAATGTTTTTGTTACATGGATACTTTTTATAATGCTTAAGTCAGGGCTTTTATTGTGCCCATAACCTGAATAGTGTTCATTGTACCTGATAGGTAAATTTTTACCCCTCTCTTCCTTCCCTCTCCCCACTTCTTGACTTCCTATGTGCTGTAGATCTCTTTGTGCCCATGTGTGCCCATTGATTAGCTCCCAATTATTAGAGACTACATGTGGTGTTTATTTTTCCATTCCTGGATATTTCTCATTTCTTTAAACAACCTGAGGTTTGTTTTCTTTTTTTTTCCAGTGGAATAAATCATCACACTTTAGTATTTCTTGTGAACAAAATATTTTACAGAGGGGAGCATTGTAAGTATCAATATTTGAATAAGTGGAAACAATGAGTACAAATAAGATTTTTTTAAAGTGATAATGTCTCAGAAATGTCTTCAGGTCATTGAAGATTATCTATAAGCCATTGGTCATGGGAAAACATAATTTTTGAAGAACTCTCTCGCCCCATGAGAGTGACCTAATATGAATGAATAAAACATATTTCTCTAGTTGAATTAAAAATAAGTACATTTGTATTGCTAAATTCTAATAATCTTATTCACTTTTTAAAAATTTACATATAGTAGAATTACCAGTGTTCTTTTGAATTTGCTCCTTTCTCAAAATTCACATTGCTATCCCAATAACACTCTTAAAGTCTTAACCATAATAACTTTATAAAGCCTCTTCTTTCAACATGTCTCTTAAAGTCTCCTTTTTAAATGCCTTCTTTTAAAATAACCATCTTTGGACTATTTTATGATGCAGTATTTTATTTGTGTATGTTGGTTGTTTCAAGCCACTTCACATAATGTTGGTTCTGTGATCGATGTGGGCAACAGTGATGATAAGACAGTGCCAGGGTGAAAAATGCCAGTCATGTTGAAACCCAGGCCCTTTAAGAATGGAAGGGAGAACCAGTAAGCAAACATCCTTCAAGCTGGGTAAAAGCAACCAAACACACATTGGATGGAAACAAACAGCAACAACAGAATCATTATGGCTTTGCCCATCACTGTGGTGTTTAGCTCTATTTTAATGCTTTTCTACACTTCGCCCTCTTTCTCTCCTCAGGGTGCAGCAAACACTTCCTCATTAATAATGCAAGTGTGGACCTTATCTTGACAGTGTCTGTATTATGGTCAAGGTCACTGTCAGCACACTGGCACAGGCTGGCTCTCTACCCTCTTTGTTGTCCTTGTTACCTGCTAAAGAACTCGGACTACTAATGGTAGTACCCAGATTCATGAGCTGTCTTCATTTGCTGCTTTTGAAGTCTTTTCTAAAGTCTAATGTTTTTTCTGTCTGGACCCTAGAGGACATTGATCTACTAAAATATTATAATTATTTTAACAGATTTAAACATTTTTTCTTCAACGTGGCTGAGTCAAAGTCACTTACACTTTGTTAAGCATGCTTCCATCACCACTTTGTCTGAGGACAGTAAAACTTCTTCCATTTCCACATCCGTGGGAACTACCCACCCCAAGGTCCTGGCACACACAGGAGGGATAAGTCTGTCCAGGAACTCTCTGAAGTCAGTGTTCATCATGGAATGGGTATTGGGTGTGATCAGACCACATGAGCATTTCCACAAAGTGGACATTTTTATTTAATGCTTCGATGTCCTTCATTTCTTCTTCAGTGAGAGAAAAGTCAAAGATCTGAATGTTTTCTTTAATCCTTTCAGGATTAAAGCTTTTGGGAATGACAACCACCCCTTGCTGGATGTTGAAGCGGAAAACAACTTGAGCTGATGTCTTATTATAGTTTTTTCCCCAATGAGTTTAGAAGTTCATCCTTTAACAAAGGTTGAGAAGACATATTCACCCAGATTGGATTCCTAGAGGTCCCCAAAGGGCTATATGAAATAAAGACAGTGTCATATTGTTGGCAAAATTTCAAGACTTTTGGCTGGGTGGAATATGGGTGGCACTCAACCTGGCTGCTGACTGGCTTGTGTTTAAGCCCTCGCTTGTCTAGGATGAGCTCCAGCTGCCTGTGGTTAAAATTGGATACTCGGAGGGATTTCACCAAGCCAGCATCTTTGCAGACTTCCAAAGCCAGAGTGTAATTTCACAGCTATTGGGGTTTGGAATGGTATAGGCAGGAAATAACTGCCATAGGCCAGATAGTAACTTATGTTTTCTCATCTTCTCACAAGTGCAGGATTTCAGTGCTGCTCTAATTTGATTCCCCAAAACACCTGAACATGAGTCCTAAGTTTCTATTTCCCAAGTGGCACACAGATTTGACTTGTGATGTAACCATTTGCCATTCTCATCTCTAGGATATATTTCAACTCCTGGCCTTCCACAGTAGAGATATCCTCCCTCTGCAACTTTCCTTCTTCTATCTTCTCCCTGATGGCCTCCCCAACTTCGTGCTCATTTTGGTAGATGTAGGCCCCATCAACATGTCAGTACCCAGTATCTATGACAACCTTCACCAATGTTGCACAGGTCCCCTTAGGGGTCAGTTTAGGTTCTGAGTAGGTACTAAGTTCAATGATGGGAATGCTGTTTCTATCACTTAAACGTATGGTTTGGTTTCAGTACACTGACCTCCATCGTCATCAATATTTCTCCCTCCACCCTCCTCACAGCCTTCCTATTCAACATACGAGCATCTTTCTGAATGCTGGGAACAGAGGCAGATTACCAGGAAGCTAATGTAGTTTGAGTTCCTCCATCACTGGGAGGGGCCCTAGCAATGCTTTTCCATGGTCATGTGTTATGGTGAAATTTGCAAAAGTAAGGTATTTTTGCATTATTTTTATTAGACAGCCCCCTCCTCTCTCCAAAATTATAAATACTTTAGGCGCTACACAATCTGATTTCATCCTGGGTCAGGAAACTCTGCTAATAAACACTCATCCAGGTTGCACAAATGCCTCATGCTATGACGGTCTTTTCTAAGTCAGCTAACCAGAGATCAGGTCAAGCCATAAAAGATCTTCTTTACAGGATTTTAAATCTGTAACAGAACCTTGGAAAATAATGCTCATAAGAAATAATCTATAATGGTTCCACATTTTCTTGAATGCTCTAATAGTCCCACTATGAATTGGATTGAAAAAGCCATATGTAACTCTGACTTCGGATGGTGCTAAGCTCCTAATTTTTTTCAGAAGAAAATAGAATATTTTTCTCCAAGGCTGAAAAATATACCACCAGGATGGAGCCCATTTTCCACCAGCCCACGAACTGAGCTCCCTTCTCCAAGAACAGGGTTCTTTCCTGTGACTGATTTCGCGCTGTTCTGCCCAGAGGTGTTGGGATGCACAGGAGTGAAGAAAGGAAATCCCACAGCTGCTGAGCGTTCGCTTTTCTAAAGTTCTGTTTTGAAGCAAATGACACTCTTTCCAGAAAGGAACATGACTAGTTCATGACATGAATTCCAAGTTAGGTATAAGATTGAAAGAGAGATAAGCATTCTTTCTGCCCTGATTTTATTGCCTCTCAATAGAAGGAAGGATCAGGGAGGCACCACCTGACATTTATTTGGATACATTCTGAGGAACATTTTTCCAGGAGTTTTCCCATTCACCACCAGTTGCCACTTTGCAACGCATAGACATAGACACACACACACACAGGTACACAGATTCATAACTATTATTTTTCTGACTGTAAGTATCAGATCATTAATGAAGAAATTCAGTACCTAGCACAGTAACCAGAAATTATATGATGTTTATAGAAAGAAATGAAGGCTTGACTATTTGAGGTGATAGATAACTGTGTATCTCTTTATCAGCGTATATTTTTCTCCACACACACACACACACACACACACACACACACACACCCTGCTCAGCTATCTGTAGTTACAGCTAAGCCTTTAAGCACCAACTGGCCTGGGCTCTAGGGATTCATACATCCCAGCTGTCCAGTTCAGATCCTAAGTCCTAGAACACTTCTGACTGGGAGGCCCTTTTCTGGAATGTGGCCAAGATTCTTCTAGTTCTTGGCTACATCTTGTGTCTCATATATTATTTCTTAAGAGTTTTAAAATACAATGTAAAGTCACAACAGAAAAAAATATGTCATGAGTTCACCAAGCTTTAATAGAAATACTCTAAGTATGAAACATCACCAACATGTCCAGTTTCACAGTATTACCTGTATAATCTTGGCTTTTCAGTATATTTTTCCTACTCCTGCAGTGCTAGGAAAACATTATTAAAGGGACAGTAGACAGACAGAAAAGAGTCAGCCAAATATGTATCCCGCCAATCACATTGCAATGACCCAAACATAGAGAGGGAACCAATTAGCCTCTTCTTCCTCATGGGGGGGAGCATGCTAGCCAGTCTCCATCTTGCAGCAGTTCACTTTACTCTGATTTCTCTCAGACCTATCAGGCAACTACACCCATGACATTCTTTACATCAATCCAACATCAGGCAGTACATAAATTTTATCATTATGATAGTTTGCTTTAAATGTATTCTGGAACAACAGCCTCTTTCTGGCTCTAGGGACCAAATGACACTTTTCCCTGGGTACTGTGCTAAGTACTGAATTTATGTCATTAAGTATCTGATATTTACAACCAGAGAAAAAAATCTGTGTGTGGTGGGGGTACAAAAGTGACAACTGGTGGCCAATGGGAAAACTTCTTTAGGAGAGGAAGGATCATCTTTTTAACACTGCCTTCTTGAATTGATTTACATATGCTTTCGAAGGCTTTAAAGTGAACAGGTATATGATGTATAGTTGAACAAGAAATTATGGTATATGAGATTATTTCTAGATAAAATTAGGCTACTGGCCTTTAGACAATATTTTATTGTCTAAATTTTGACAATATTTTATCGTCTAAATTTTGACAATATTTTATTGTCAATATTTTATTCATTCAGCAAATACTTATTGAACATTTACAACAAGCAAGGAACTGTGCTAAGCACTGAGAATGCAATGGTGGGGAAGACATACTCCCTGCCCTCAGGGATTTTGAGTTTAGAGGGCTGGGTATAGAAATAGGCCATGCTCATTCAGGGCTACAGGTGGACATAGGAGTGAATGACCCCGGGGTATAGAAAGGTGTCTAATATGTAGCAAGCGGTCAGGAAAGGAAGAAGGGATAGCTAAACTGAGATTTGAAAGATTACTAAGAGGCACCAGGCAAACAGGGGAGCAAGAGTAGAGAAAGGCCATTTACTCCAAAGGTGTGAAAAGACCCTGATAGAAGAGAGAGATGATGTATCTAGGCATGAACCTGGAGAAATTAAGGAGTTTGGACTCTTTTCTGAGGGCAGTGAGGAGTCATTGAAGGGCTTTCAGCAGGGAAGAGATATTATCTAGTTTGCATTTCAGAAATATCTTCTGGCTACAGTGTAGAATGAAGATTGGTAGGGTTCAAGAACAGAAGCAGAGTGATCAAGAGGGCTATTGTCCTAGCATAGATAAGAAATGAAGGTGACCTAAACTACAGGAATGGCAATGAAGATGAAGAGAAGTATACAGACTAGAGAGACTATCTTACTTTATTCAGGCTATTCTAACAAAATACCATAAACTCAGTAGCTTAGATCAGCGGTCCCCAACCTTTTTGGCACCAGTGATTCGTTTCATGAAGGACAGTTTTTCCACAGATGGGGTAAGGGGGAGGGTGGAGGGAGCTCATGTGATGATACCTGTCCCCCTGCCCCCCGTTTCATGGAAGACAATTTTTCATGAATGGGGGGTGGGAGGGCAGAGCTCTGTGGCCCAGTCCCTAATAGGTGAAGGAAGACCAGGTTTTGGGGACTTCAGGCTTAGCGAAAATAGATTGTGGAGGCTGGAAAGCTCAAGATCAAGGTGTCAGCAGATTTGGTGTGTCGTGAGGGCCTGTTTTCTGGCGCATAGATGGCACCTTCTTGCTGTGTCCTCACATGATTGAAAGGGCAAAGGATCTCTCTCAAGCCTCTTTTATAAGGGCACTAATCCCATTCACGAGGGCAGAGGCCTCATGACCTAATCACTTCCTAATACCCAAAGGCCCTAATACCAAAGGCCCCACCTCCTAATACCATCACCTTGGTGATTAGATTTTAACATATACATTTTGGGAAACACAAACATTCAGACCATAGCAGAGATATTTTAAGAATGTAATTAATAACAATAGCTAGTGTTTATTTTGTGTCAGGCTTTCTAGCAGTCACTTTACTTGCATTATCTCACTTTATCCACACAACAACCCTATGAAGTAGTCACTGCGGAGGAAACTGAGGCTCAGAGAAATTAAGCAACTTATTCAAGATCCCTCAATGAGTAGCAGGTTCCTGCTTTTAGTCACTATATTCTACTGCCTTTTCAGGAAAAAATATCAGGACTTATTGAAAAAATGGATAGTGTGAGGGAAAAAGAAGAGGCAATTCCAACCCAAGGTTTCTGATGTGGGCAACTGGGAACACAGAAATTTGGAAGAAAGTTGGGGAGTTGGGTGAGACATTCAACTTTGTACCTGTTAGGCTGAGGTAGGATAATCACATGAGGCCAGGAGTTTTAGAACAGCCTGAGCAACATAGCAAGATCTCATCTCTAAAAAAATGAAAATAAAAAAACTAGCTAGGCACAGTGGCTGGTGTCTGCAGTCCCAAATACTTGGGAGGCTGAGATGGGAGGATTGCTCGAGCCCAGAAGTTTGTGACCGACCTCCTGGGCCATATAGGGAGACCTCATCTCAAAAAAAAATTCTTTTGTTCATGTTCAGTTGGATGTCTATCGGATTTTCAGGGTAAATTACCAACAGACAGTTGAATATATGGGCCTGAAATTCAATATACCTGATGAAGACACAGATTTGAAGAATTATCAGTCTTGGGAGCAGGAAAGATTACCCTGAGAGAGTATGTAGAATGAGAAGCGACCTAAACAGATCCCTGAGAAGCACGGACATTTAGGGGACAGCCAGAGGAAGAGGACTATGCAAAGATAAGAAAGAAGAAAAGATGAAGGAAGAAACTCAGAGAGGGTGGTATCATGGAAACCAAGGGAAAAAGAATTTCCTGAAGCAATCAGTCAGGGTTCATTGATGCTGCAGAGAGGTCAAGTAAGATGCAGACAGAAAAATGTCCACAGCGTTTACCAACAATGAGATTGTCTGTGACCTTGGTGAGAGCATCTCCAGTGGAGTGTTCAGAGGTAAAGTAAAGGAGATCAAGGGTGAGACAACTTTCAGGAGGTTTGGTGGTGAATGGGGAGAAAGAGATAAGGCAGTAGGTAGAAGGGAGATCCCAAGTCCATAACATTTTGGTTGTTGATTGGTTTGTTTTTAAAGACTTGGATGACTTCAATATGTATTGATGCTGCTGATAAGAAGCCAGTAGAAACAGAAAGGTAGAAGGCACTTGCAATAGGTGAAGGAATGAGATGAAGAAAATGGGAATCAGACCAGTAAAGAAATTAACTTGAGAAGGGAAGAGAGACACTGCCCTACCATCACAGGAGGAAAGGAATAGATGATGGGGAAAACACAAGTATCTCGTCAAAACACTTATTTCTCACAGTTCTGGAGGCTGAGAAGTCCAAGGTCAGGGGTGGCATATTTGATGTCTGCCGAGGGCTCACTTCCCAGTTTGCAAATGGCTGTCTTCTCATTATGTCTTCACATGGTCTTTCCTTGGTGTGTGCACATGAAGAGAAAGGTCACATATCTCTTTCTCTTTTATAAGGGCACTAATCTCGTCATGGGGGCTCCACCCTCATGACCTCATCTAAATCTAATTACCTGTCAAAGGCCCCACCTCCAAATACTATTAGATTGAAGATTAGGACATCAAAATATGAACTTTGGGGGGATGAAACATTCAGTCCATAGTGTAGGGGAGGAAAAATATCTTTTCTGTACCTATGCTAGGTTCTCGGCTGAGGCCCCTATAACAGAAGATAGATTAACAAGAGAAAAGCATAAAAATGTATTTAATATAAACTTTATATAACATGGGAGCCTTCCTAAGGTAATGAAGACCCAAAGAAACAGTTAAACTTGTATATTTTTATGCTAGATTTGATGAAGAAGTGGATAGTCATGGACAAACAGAAAGAAGGTATGATTTAATGGTAATAAGCTGGAGGAGACTTAGCAAGGCATGTTGGTTCAGATTCTTCTCTGTGACCCTTCATCTTCAGAGTTAAGGATATCCTTTTCCTCTGGGTATAGAGAAGGCACCTCTTACATGAGGATCTTAAGACCTGCTTCAGGGGAAGGCCAGAAAATCCTTCCTAAATTTTATGGCTTGCTTCAAGGGAGTAAGGCGGGAGAAGGTCAGAGAGACCTTCTTGCATCTGTGGTTTTCTCAAATGACAAGGTGCCATATTTGGGGGTAGCATATTCTGAGCCTCATAATTTACAACAGGTAAATTTGTAGGCTGGAAAGGAGGAACTTGAAGCCGTTTTTGTATGATAACTTCCATTTTCTCTGAAGTATGATCATCTGCCAAGAGTGAGAGAAGAAGAAAACAGGTAGAAGGTTTAAGAAGAGTAGAGAAATTTTGAAATAACAGCTATGGCAAATATAAGAACTGAAAAGAAAGCATAAAAATTTATAAAAATTATTGAGGATCTAGGTGAGGTTGGAATCCCTAAAATTGTAATTTGCTAATCTGGAATAGTCTGTGATTTCCTCTATCATCCCAAAAAAGCCAGAGTATAAAAGCAGAGATGCTGAACAGTTGCATTGCTCCAAAGTTTGTACTTTGGCAGGTGTGTGGGAGATAGGAACCAAGGCTCTGAGGGGTTGATGTTGGCAAGAGAGTTGTTGAAGTATCAATAATGAAAGTGAGCTGGATAGGAAGGGAAAAAATAGGAGATACTAAAAAGAAAGAGGAAGGGACAAAAGACTCAAAGACCAGTGATAAAGAAAACCAGATATAGTGAGAAGTCTGGAAAATAGGACATTTGACTTTATTACTTCAGTTGGGCAGTTCTGAGTGATGACATGCATAGCATGGCTATGGGAGTAGGTGGCTGAAGTGGGCTGGAGGTAAAGGCCCCTGAAGTTTAAGAGGTCAAAGAACTGAGAGGTCAAAATAGTGCTAGATTGTCTATATCAATGATGACATCCCCTCCAGGAGGATGGCAGGACTTTGGATGGAAAAGTCTCTAAGCAAAGTCTCTGCTGAATGAAGGGGAGGAGGAGGTTGTGAGCATCATGCAGTGGAGTAAAGCAACATCTTTTTCACTTTCCAGAATGGCTATAACATAGATAAGAATAACTAATATTTATTTATCTCTCCCTATGTGCCAGGCACTCTTTTCTGAGCACTTTACATATCTCATCTTATTTGATCCTCACAACAACCTTATGAGGCCCTAGTATCATCTCCCTCAGTTTTACAAATGAGAGAAATGAAGAACGGAGAGATTAAATAGCTTTTCTAGGATTACCCAGCTAGTACGTGGAAAGCTAGGACTTGACCTCAAGCAGTCTGGCTCCAGAGCCTGTGCCAATGACCATCACAATAATGTTAGAGCTACTGTTTATTGAGCATTGATATGTACCACACATGTGCTATGCATGCTACATAGATTATCTCATTCAACCATGACAACGGCACTACCAGATAGCTACTATTATTTCCCTCATTTTACAGGTGAGGAAAATGAAGCTCAGAATTAGGAAATGACTCTGCCATACTATTTCCAATAACATGTTTTCTAGGAAACTTAGCCTGGATTTTTCCTTTTTAATTTATAGCACCTATTCCAGGAACATAACACTCATCTAATTCAAGTACTTGGCTATTACATCTGCAATGGAGATATTTCTAATTTGCCTTTCAAGTAGTGTTCTTTAAGTGGCTGATCAGTAAAGAAAATTATGTTACCTGATTAAGAGAGCAAAAGAGAAGGAAATGGGCTTTAATGGTAGAACAATGGCTAACAATAATGTTATAGTTGTATAGTACTTTAATGTTTTACAAAGGACTTTAACATATACTATTTTATTTGATCCTCCCCAAAGAAGAGTTTCCTGAACACAAAAGTTCTAAGACCCTAGAATACAATACCTAAGGAAAACCCCACCTTGGGAGGCTTGCTGTTATTATTTTATAAGATACAAACAGCTATCATATCTGCAAGGGTGAAAAATAGTTCTCTCTGGAGACAGAGGAATGGTCTAGTCTAGAGTAGACTCTAAATCATTAGATGTCTTCAAAACTTTGTGAAAATAAATAAATGGGACCTGATAAAATTAAAAAGCTTCTGCACAGCCAAGGAAACTATCACAAGAGCAAACAGACAACCTACAGAAGGGGAGAAAATATTTGCATGCTACACATCTGATAAAGGGCTGATGACTAGAATCTGTATAGAACTCAGGAAAATTAACAAGAAAAAAATCAAACAGCCCCATAAAAAGTGGGCAAAGGACATGAACAGAACATTTTCAAAAGAAGACAGACTAATGGTCAACAAACACATGAAAAATTGCTCAATATCTCTAATCATCAGGGAAATGCAAATCAAAACCACAATGAGCTATCACTTAACTACCATGCAAATGGCTTTTATCAAAAAGTCCCAAAACAACAAATGTTGTTGTGGATGCAGAGAGATAGGAACACTCATACACTACTGGTGGGACTGCAAATTAGTACAACCTCTACGGAAATTAGTATGGAGATACCTCAAAGAGGTAAAAGTAGACCTACCATTTGATCCAGCAATCCCACCACTGGGTATTTACCCAAAGGAAAAAAAGATATTCCATAATAAAGATATCTGTCCTTGAATGTTCATAGCAGCACAATTCACAATTGCAAAGATGTGGAAACAACTCAAGTGTCCATCAATACATGAGTGGATTAATAAAATGTGGTATATGTATACCACGGGGTTCTACTCAGCCATAAAAAAAAATGGTGAGCTAATACATCTTGCATTATCCTGGATGGAGCTGGAGCCCATTCTTCAAAGTGAAGTATCACAAGAATGGAAAAACTAGCACCACATGTACTCACCATTAAATTGGCACTAATTGATCAACACTTATATGCACATATGGAAGTAACATTCATCAGATGTTGGGCAGGTGGAAGGGGGAGGAGGAGATGGGTGAATTCACACCTAATGAGGGTGGTGCACACTTCCTGGGGGATGGGCACACTTGCAGCTCTGACTCGGGTGGCACAAAATCAATTTATGTAACCAAAGTGTTTGTACCCCCATAATATTCTGAAATTAAAAAAAAAAACATTGAACTCATAACCATATTCTAAGACAGATTTCTAATCTTTTGGGCAACAGTGTACCCTATTTTCAATCCCACCTTTGGTCCTAAAGGTATTATAGGGCATCTTTTTTAGAACAATAATTAAAGCCAATTTTATTTTGAAAATGTTAAAGTTATTTAAGATTACTGGAGCTGTCTAATGTGTCATAAAGCAAGGGTTGGGACTTGTGCTGGAATCTCAGTCCTATACCTAATGACATTATCAACTGACAATTGTGAGTAGAGACAGATTAAAATGATAAAATTAACTTATTCAACAATCATTTAGTAAGTACCCACTATGCACAAGTCACTGCACTAAGTACTGAAGTTCTCAGAGATCCCTGTGTTAATCAGGGTAGACTAACTGTTGTAGATGTAACAAATAATCCCAAAATCTCAATGGCTTAACACAGTAAAAGATTATTTCTCTTTTGTGAAAAGTCCAATTCAAATGTTCCTGGCAGCTCTCGTAGGCAGCTCTTTTCTGAATGGGGACTCAGGGATTTGGCCTTCTTGCATCTATTGGTTTCACCATCCTCTAGAGCCCCAGAGTCTTACACCAGCTACTCTACAACTACTTGGCAACAAAGGAAGAGAGGATATGCAAAGAAAGGAACTCCCAGGATGTTTCGGAAGCCAGACCTGGAAGTGACACACAACACTTCTACTTGTACTCCATGGACCAGAACTCAGTCACCTAGCCCCAACTTTACTGTAAGGGAGGCTGGAAAATGTAATCTTCCTGTGTGTCAAATAAAAGAAAATGGATTTGGCTAACACCCAGCAAGTGTCTGCCTCCATCACATAATCCTTTGTTTCCCAAACTTCAGTCATTTCCAAATCACCTTTGTGATGTTTGCTGTATGTAACAATCAGCTGTATTAATATTTAATTATTATGTTTCTAGAAATTGACTCACTGTTTTATATTTAAATATTTTTAAAAGGAAATTTGGTCACTATAGTAAGTGGAAAAGCAGTATTTCTTCCCATAAATAGAATGTAGCTATAAAAATAAATACAACCACAAAACAACATTTTAGCTAAAGACCATTTCCTGCTAGAGGCACTTAGCAGAAGACTGGCTCTCTTTTTGTTAAAAGGAAAGATGAACAAGTGTTAGAAAGACAGAGAGGTGTTAACTATATGGGAACACCTAACTGAAACTTCCTGCTTATCAGAAGGATTGAAAGAGAATTGGAACACTAAATTATGGGAATTAATGGATGTAATCTTAACATTCTGAATAATCCTTTTTCCTGGGAACTTTTTTTTTGTTATTTCCTTTTACTAATTACTTAGTTGTTATATCATAGAATTTTTTAGAATTGCTTTTTTTACAAATAATGAGACACACCTAAAGAGGTGAAATAACTTAACCAAGGTCTCACAGTTAATAACCGGCATAGCTCAAAGTACAACAAAAGCCTACTAATATTTGATTCATACACATTTATATGAACTATAAAGATTATCATGATGCATTTTTCTATATACATTTAACTCACTGAAAATCTGAAGTTGGTCACATTTACCAAATACCTGGCCCCTATGAACACATAGTGACAGGGAAACCAAGGGGGTGTAGTAATAGTCTTGCTTAGGTTTCTACAAATCTAGAAAAGAATTGCCAAAGACTACATTAAAAAAGAACCCCTCAGAATAGCCTTGAAATTTCTGGGAAAAAAAAGCAATGAAGGGGGATTACTCTTGAAGCATATTAAAATTCATCATAAGTCTGTCTATAGTAATTAAGACAGTGTGGTACTGACAATGATGTCGATGAAATGGAATAGAATTCGGAAATAAATGCAAATACATATGAGAATTTCATGTTTGATAAAGTTATCATTTCATATCAGTGGGGAGTATGCTAATTCTTTAGTAAAAAGTGTTTGGACAACTAGGTAGCCACAGGAAAAATAATTACCATATTTTCATCATTTGTACTTTTATATACATATATGCATGTAAATACATAGAATACTTCTAAGAAGATACATAAGAAATTGATCCCAGCAGTTGCCTCAACAGAGGGGTACTAAAGTGGTTGACATACCATATGCATGTATTGTCTATTATTATTTAATTAATTAAAACCCATTGTAGAATAATGCTGACAACTTCACAGGACTAAACATCAATAGGTGCCTGGAAGTTCCACATTTTTCTGATATTAGTGAAGTTTTGAAAGCATTCTCTGTTTTTATTGCCTACTTCATTGTCATGTGTGGTTATTTGATGCCTACGACTCAATTTTGTGACCATAGAGTCTCTCAAAGCAGCCCTCTCCTCTTCCCAATTCAACATTCCCAAACACATATCCCTTCTAGCATCTGGAAGGCCTTAGGCCAGGCTTGAATGAAATCTGTCTGCCAACAATGCAAATTTTAATAATATGGGAATTCATAACAGCCCTTCTCCTGTATTTCTCTAAACTATAAATGTTGTCCAGTGACCCAGGAAGGTATGGCTCCAACATTTTGGAGTATCAAGAAGACAGCTGAAAAAGACATGAACATTAACTTTTCAAAAGAAGACAGAATAATGGTCAAAAACATATGAAAAAATGCTCAACATCTCTAATCATCCGGGAAATGCAAATTTTTTGTGTTTTGATAATAGCTACTGTAAGTGGGATGAGATGATATCTCCTGGTGATTTTGATTTGCATTTCTCTGATGATTAGTGATCTTGAACATATTTTTAATACATTAATTGGCCATTTGTATCCTGTCTTTGAGAAATGTCTGTTCAAATCAATGCCCACTTTTTAATTGGATTATTATTTTTTTG
>CAUYSK010071213.1:0-27237 GCA_963575035.1 Avahi laniger
TTTTTTTGTATACCTTGTGATATTTTGGTGAAAACTTGGTGTTGGAATCTAATAATATGGTAACTCTGGAACTCAGGTTCTCCCTCTTTCCCAGGGTTTGCTGTTTTTTGTCTTTGTTTTTGATGTTGTAAGATTTCTCTGTACCAAAGATCAGCCTCACATGTAAACTTTAGGTCTTTTGAGGCCTTTTCTGAGCCTAGGTATTTCCCTGCATGAACTTTTTAATGTTCCCCATGTATGCAGTTGTTTTTGAATGTCCTAGTCTTTAATGTCAGGCTTTCAAAGGAAGAAAAAAAAAAAAAAAGGAAAATGAAGTGGGATAGAAAAGGGCACCAGCTCTATAAATCTGAAAATCCGAAAGTCACTTCTGCTGTAGGGGAACTAGTTTGCAACAGTGGGTAGAGGAGCAAAAACTATGGCCACTAGCCTCTTTGTCTTTAACTCTGTGATCTGAAGTAACAATCAGTGATCCAAGCATAGATCCCAATATTTGGAGAACAAGGTCCTTTTTGCCTGTCCTGACTCCTGCAAGCTGCCTACAAGCCACTCCAGGAACTCATGCACAGCTGCCTGTCATGGAGCTGGGGTGAGGGATAAATAGCTGCTACCTGCTACGAGCTAAAATTGACCAATATTAACTTCAATTTACCGCCCAAGCCTTCACCTGAAATTTGTAAGCTTCTATAGACTCGAGAGTTCCAAGATAGTTACATCAGGCAGAGATTCTGCCAATGTAATTTTTGTCTAGGGGGGAAGACGGATTCCTGGTGCTTCCTATTCTGCTATCTTCCCAGAATCCCTAGACATTCTCTTTTGCTTTTACAAAATTCAAATATTAAGAAACAATTGAAGGTGTAATGACAATAGGATCAAAAGAAGCATGATTTTAGCTACAGGATCTTCTAAGTTGGTGATGATTTTCCATTTGATTATAAATCCCTTAAGGGAAGGAATTCCATTCATTCAACAGATGATTGTTGAGCATTAGTTCATACTAGACCTATTCAGGTGTTTTATATTACTGTAATTCTTGAAGTAGAATAGTTTAATTCTAGGATAAAACAGGAGCCTTAATTTTTATCTAGTCTAGTGGTTTACAAACCTCTTTTTGTCCTTACAGCTCTTTCATCAAATCAAAATTCATGGAGAAGTCCAATAAATCCAGTAGATAAAAGTAGAGCTGTTCCATTTGAGCAGGTACTTGAGGGACCCCAGAGCCCCAGAAGCTTGTGGACCACTGCCCCCACCCCACCCAGTGGTCCTCAGGGGGTACCCACAGACACACCAGGGCTTTATAAAGCACAAGTTGAAAACACCTGATCTACTCACTCTCTCATTTTATAAATAAGGGACTGAGAAATAAAGAGAGAGCCGACCAAGGCCACACAACTCATGAGTAATGAACCCAGCTGTAACAGAGTCTAAACCTAATGATTTATGAGGTCACAGAATTTAGCATGTCCCAAATTTGAAAAGATTCAAATTCAAACCTAGCCAGAGGGAACCCAAGTTATACAAAAAGAGGTGAGAATTTTTTAAATTGAAAATATAAGATAATGAGTTTATATATCATGTCTGGGTGCTTGTACTCATTTATATATTTTCATCATATTCATAAATATGAGAAGACCTAA
This sequence comes from Avahi laniger, assembly GCA_963575035.1. NCBI lineage: Eukaryota > Metazoa > Chordata > Mammalia > Primates > Indriidae > Avahi > Avahi laniger. The sequence goes on from CAUYSK010071213.1 coordinate 1,635, forward strand.
TAAAAATGTTTTGAGCAAAGAAGGTTTTATGAACTAAGTTAGAAAAACCAAGCTAGTATTTCATCATGATGTATGACTTATGTGTGATTGAATACACCATTTCTGGTTACTTTCAGGAAAAGTTTACCAGATTTGTAGGTTATAAGAATGGTTGAATATGTTTCCTGTTTGGAAGTAGATAAAGTAGCATCAAAATGCAAGGACAATGTTAAATTTTATATTATATGAGATGACTAAAGATTCACTTTAAAATTATTTGCATGTGCTGAAACTTGTTCCATTACTAAAGCTTTAATAAAATTTAAATTATGCAAGCACATGAACTAGAAATGCAATTATGTTTAATTGACTTTGCCAACATAATTAAAACACGTGGCCTTAGTATATAATTTATAAATCTGTACACAATTAATTTTGTGTGATCTTTTTGATCTCTTTTTACAATGCTTTACTTCTCTAAGTTTTGTGAAATCCAAAAGCCTATTACTAAGGGCATTTGTAGATTAGTGTACATCTCTGATACCCTTAATAAAATATCCATCCCCTTGCCATTCTGGCTCTTGGTTTAACTGATGAGGCAATAGCTCTAGTTAAGAAAGCCAAATTAGGCCGGGCGCGGTGGCTCACGCCTGTAATCCTAGCTCTCTGGGAGGCCGAGGCGAGCGGATTGTTTGAGCTCAGGAGTTCGAAACCAGCCTGAGCAAGAGTGAGACCCCGTCTCTACTAAAAATAGAAAGAAATTAATTGGGCAACTAAAAATATATAGAAAAAACTAGCTGGGCATGGTGGCGCATGCCTGTAGTCCCAGCTACTCGGGAGGCTGAGGCAAGAAGATCGCTTGAGCCCAGGAGTTTGAGGTTGCTGTGAGCTAAGATGATGCCACGGCACTCTTGCCCAGGCAAAACATTTATACTCTGTCTCAAAAAAAAAAAAAAAAAAAAAGCCAAATTAGTTCTCCACTTAAAAGAGAGGAATTATGCTGTTCTTCAAAATTGTCTTCACTTTCATTGTAATTCTCATCCACCACCACCACCACCAGGCAAAGCATTGATTAAATATTTCTTTGTACATTTCACAAAGAAAAACTCCAAATGCATATTTACCTCCTTCCAGAAAATAATAATTTAAGTGAAATATATGTTAATTATCTATCTGAACTTGTCAATATTAGCTAAATCTCTAGTGCCTCTAATTTAATCCAGATACTTCAAATTTTAAATAGTAGTTCTAAGAAATTAAAAGATTTTTGACCAAATGTATGTCATGGGGAAGGGAGTTCCTATCAGGCCAAAGGCTGACCTCCTAATGATGTAAGAGAATCAAATAAGTACTCGAACTTCTATCTCATTATCTTAGGCATACCCTCCTCAATGATTGCTATTGATCCTAATACCGTTACTGTCTTATGGAGCCCTCAAGAATTGACTAAAGAGTCTCTTGCATTTGTTTGGCGCTTTTAAAGAGTTAGTACCTCCAGCTTGTCTTTTTTTCTCCATTTCTCCTCCTATTAAGAGTCTCGATTAATAACTGCTCTCTCTCGGTGGCTGTAGGGTTTTGTGCAACTATTTTTATCCCTTGAGTACAGTCATTAGACCCTTGATTATCAAGAACAGAGATTTGCTCAGACCATCTTAATCTGGGCATGCTCAGTTTACATCACTTTCAATCTGGCGGTCCATGGCAATTGGAAAACAACCCACAACTTTGTTATATAAAAGTTGAGCCAGACTGGTCTGGTGCAGTTATACTACTCTGCGTTCCCAAGAAATTTGGGGGATTTATACCCTAAGAAACAGTTTTAGAAGGAAATTAATCTGATCGGTTTAGCTAATTACTAACCTCCCATAGGACAAAACTGTTAACATTTGGCCTTGGGTCTGATGCTCAATGTTGGTCCCTTTAGAAGCTACCCTTGCACAGTTACAGTCAGATACTGCCTCACTAAGCAGGGGGCTATGGCCAGGGTAGTTTCTACTGTTTAAAAAAAATGTCAGTAGGCACCGCAAATAACATGCCCCCTTCACATACAGTCAGAAGGCACACGTGCCTCAGCCTTGGATAGCTAAGAGAGCATCTTGCAAAAGGGTACCTCCTCATTGTACAGTGAACTGTTATTCCTAAGCTTTGGGCTTCTACAGAAGAAGACTTTGACAAAACTCAACCCTATTATACTTTGAATGATATATTCAGAGCCACCTTCCTTTGTCTAGTTACCCATTTGTGTTTTGAATAATTGACCTGGAATTTTAGTTTGAATATTCTAGCCATCTCGAATTCCATTGGTTTATCTACATAGCTAAAGATAATTATACTCCTGTGCACTTAATAAGTAGATTGGACTCTTCACATTCTTGACTGCATTCGGAAATTTAAAGAGTACATTACCCTGCTTTTTGCTAACTTGCTAGTGACATTCATTTGGGGAACAGATTCTACAAACGTTAAGTCTTGATTCTCAGCTTTTGGAATAAATTATAATTTTTTAAAAGCTTACCATTTGAACACACAATAATTACCAATATTTCAGAAGACTGAAAAATATATTTGAACTTTTCTAATCGCTTTCTCCCTCAGTATTTCCAGATCCCCTCTAATTGAGATGACATACTTCTTTAAGAATAAAGATGCTGTCCAAACATGTTCTGTGTTTGCTCAGTTAAAAAAGACATTGGAAAAAATGACTTTGTAGGGCCATTAATAGCAGTTTGGAGGTGACACTTCCTATTCATTACATTATCACATTTTCCTTAAAAATAAGCAGTCAAATATGTATTTCTCAGTTCCAAGAAAAGTAAAACTGACATGAAATAAACTGAGAGCTAAAAATGGATCCAATATTGTGAGCTGGACAAAGCCTGTGTTATCCTGATCTGATAATAGCACAGTTGCATGTAAATTCCGTGCATCTGCTTATATCTGAAACGTACGCATATTTACTCTGAGGAAATGGGAAAGCAAAGCTCGGCTCGAGAGCCGTAATGTAAACAGCATCGCACCTACGCTTAGCAGGAATCGTTTGCACACCTGTCTTTCTTGGAAATGTGTCAACTGGTTGTTTTCTCAGGTTCATGTACAATTTCATCTGGCCCTGGAAACTCCCACTGCATGTCAACTGTGCCAGCCATTAGAGTCCAGTTCGTTTCAGAGTGAGGAGGTGGGAAGAGGCTGGTGTGGAAAACCAACTCTGTGACTAGGGGTGGGGGGGTAAGGGATGCAAATCTGCCTGTCGGGTACAGTGCACACTATTCTGGTGACAAGTACACTGAAAGCCTTGACTTCAGCATGATATGATTCATCCATGTTACAAAAAATACTTGTGCCCCCTAAATTTTTTGAAATAAAAAAAATGCACCAGTGGTCTCCCAAAAGTTGGTTTTTACCACCTTTGAGACAGTACTCTCTGAAAAACCCCTCCCTCATCTCCAGAGATCTGAGTCTTGATTTTTAAAAAAGGAGGGAAAGAAAAAGGAAATAGAGAAAGAAACTGCATATTAAAAAACTGGAATAAACTCTCATTTATTCACATATACTTATTTAGCGCCCACTGCTAGTCTTTAGGGCTACCACAGTGCACACCTTCCTACGTTGCCTTCTGAGCAATGAATAGCAGACACGTGGCAAAGCCTCTCAGAGTGTAGTCAGTAATAAAATGGAGAAATGGAAACATTAGAGAAGGAACGCTTTTTTTAGTGGGTGACTTTCTTCGGATAATGTAATTTTAAAATTTTTTTGTCATACAGGTATTATTTTGAAATGTCCAGTAAACAAAGTTTGGATGAAATTCATACATTAGGAAATTTAATTTGTTTTTAATTCAATAGTGGAAAACATTGATTTGTGCACTCATGACTATACATATAATTACAAAATAATATAGCACAAAGTAATAGAGTTGCATGCACAGTAAGAAGGCAAAGAGAAAGAATCCTAACCCAGCCTGGGGGCAAGCAAGGGAAGGAGTTTGGGAGGGCTTCCTGGATGCGTTGACCGCTGAGCGTTAAAACAGGAGCAAGAGTACGGCGGAAGGAAGAACATTCCTGGCAGAGAATGTAGCAATAAAAAGAACTCGGAGATGAGAAAAACAAAACAAAAAAACTCTTCTTAATGTCTTTACCTTCTTTTATGTGGAGCTTTGGGGGAAGAGTACTGCGAGAAGTTTAAGGTAAACATAGGATGTAAACCATGATTCAGGGAAGGGTTGCAAGAGCAGGCTAGAGAGATAAGCAGGAACGAAATCATGGAGGGCCTCGGACACGCCGTGTTAGGAAAGGCTGCCATGTCAGGAAAGGCTATTCGATATGATGCAATGCAACCTAATCATCGCAGGTGCGTGCAAGCTTGCACAAGAAAGGTCCTGTCACTTTAATACGCAGGCAGGATATTAAAGATATTTTTATGTCATAAACCTTTCCCTTAATCCTCATCTCTGTCAGAACCTCATCTACTCTTTCATTTTCAAATTCTAGCTACTTAGGCCTAGTGGCAATTCTGTAAGAGTGCCAAAAAGGAAGTACAAGCCATAAAAAATTATTATAACATTTTTTTAAAGCAAACAAATCATCAAAAAATTCTGCTTAAATTTTCATTTCTGGGCTGCAAAGATCATGACAGAGTTAAGAAACTGAATTGAAGAAAGTGCCATTTGTCCTGGGCAACGTTTTATTCAAATTTAAGAGTCTAAAAGTGTTGCCATTGTGCAGAGATTTGCTTAAATGTTGCCCAGACGCCTCTTGAGTCAAAGCTTTGTATTAAATAAAGAAAGGTGTAAGGCTCACCCAAGGTCTCGTCAGGAGCTATCATCTGTGTCACACGGGCCAGCTTGTGTCCTCTGAATCCTGTGAGTAATCCCGCCTTCCTTCCCTCCCCCAGTTCTCCCTTGGGCTCCACGTAAGGTCAGTTCAGTGTGCAAATGCACACTTGGCTCTTTGTCCTTGAGAACATCGCTCATGCTGACACACACACACACACACACACACACACACACACACACACACACACGGTGAACTGGACACGTGGTTTCTACTTTGATAAAGGTAGATACTTTGGTGAAGATTCTTATAACTAGGGTGCCCAGATATCCCGATATATCAGGGACAGTCCCAGTCGATGTCTGTGCTCTCAATATAAATACCAATTTCTAACCAATTTCAGCAGGAATTCTCCCTCTGCTTCCGAGCCTCTCTCACATTTATTCCACACAGCAACTGATAAAGATGGAATTCCAGTGAATTCCTGTGAAATGTAAGAATTTGAGCAGCACCCTGGAGAAGCTGGTTAAGAGTTTGATCTGTAATTTTTGCATTCCAGGAAACTTCAGATAAATCATAGAATTACATTTTATAAGTATAAATCCTTGTTGCACTCTTCCAAAAAGTAGATAGGCAATTTTCTTTAAATATACGGAAGGCCCATCATCTACCACCAAGCAAAGCACAGACGATCAAGGAACTCATAAAACATAGGGCAAAGAGTTTAGTGAAAGCAGAGCTGGGAAGAAGCCATCAGCAGCACCACCTGTAACAAAATGGTGTTTGTCATGGTATCGGTCATCTGGTCTGGCATTCGCCTAGGAGTTGCATGGGTGGCTTTTTACTAATAATGGTTTCACCTTCCTCTCTGGCCATTCCAAAAACATGTTCTGTGCTTTGGTCCTCTCTCTTTTTCCCTGAGTCTTTTACAGAGGACTCTGGACTGTTGTTTCAGTGGTTTTGTTCTTTTAAAACAGATTTATTGAGGTATAATGGACATAGAACAAATTGCACATACCCACAGTGTACAATTTAATTGGTTTTTGAGGCATGTTTACTCCCATGAGAGCAGCTCCATCACCCCCAAAGTTTCTTCCTGCCCCTTGGTAGCTCCTCCCTTCCACCCGCCTGCTGCCCACTGCCACCCCAGCCATCTTTCGTTTGGCTTAAAACAAAACAAAACACACAAACAAAAAAACTTTCTTAAACGCTATTCTTTTCAAATTCTTTTTTAATTGCCTAATTTAAACCTCCTGAAGCTCTAAGGTTTCTTGCTAATCCGTACAAAACACGCACATCAATCAGCTAGTTGCCTGGCACACTTTCACATTCAAAAATGAACACATAAAATACAAGAAAATTCCAAGAAAGCAAAGAATATATTCGGCTTATTTAACAAGCATAAGGAAAAGAAGTATTTGCTTCAGCTTAAAGCCATTAAAAGCATTCTTTCCTATGGAGAGGGGAATGTCAGGAACAGCTAGACACTGAAATGGTCCAAGTTTTTATTAAAAAGTGAGAGATGGCATTGCTAAAGGAAATACCCACTCACATAATGGAAATAAATCATATTTCACCTGAGTGGAGCACCTTCTGTTTCCACGGAGGTATCCACTGTAGAGCAATTTCTCCATCAATGCTTTAACAAGCTAACCGGAAACTTTAACTTTGAAAATTATGCTCAAAGTTTATTCTTGGTTTGGATTGCATTTTTTCTGTGGGAAAAAAAAATCCCGTTTTTTGTTTTTTTTTTTTTTAATGATGGGAAACTTTTAGAAAAGCACAGTTCTGATGTCCAAAGATTATTCCACTAACTACTGAGCCCATACACAAGTCATTTCACTGTTGCTTCTTATTGGTAGAATAAGAGAATTGAACTAGAAGAATCTTCAAAATCCCTTCAAGCTCTAAATTTTGTAGTGTGTTACCTTTCCAGGAATATCTTTGTTCAATAAGGGGCCCAGCTGGCTCAGACTCACCCTGGAGTGGAAAGAAGAAAAGGATTCACCTTAATAACCAGCTCCCCTTTCCAAAGCCCTTCTCTGTTGTAGCTACCATAACAGCTCTTGTTGTATAGCTGTTATACAACTCTAACTGAGGCAAACAGAAAATAAATCTATTAAAATTTTGAAATATTTCCAGAAATAATGAAGAACCATGCCGCAGAACTGTTCTTATGAGAAAATGCTGCTGGTCCCAGATGCCACAATTCAGCCCAGGGCAGCCTGTGACACATTTGTGGCAACCACCGTCATGCCAGAGGGAAAATCTCCCCAGGTCTCCACATCTGTATGTCACTGGCTCCCGGTTCAGGCTCCTAGTTCGGCATTTCCCAGCTTTTCTTATGCCAGGGCACGATATAAAATTGTACTTTGACAATACACTGGGTTAAATGAGGATGCTTATAATCAGAGGTGACACTCTGGCCATCCCGGCCCTACTAGGCCTTTCCAAGGACTGCAGAATTCCATGACTCCACATTCCTGTAACTCATTCATGATCCACCACTTGGCCACAGCACACTGGTTGAGAAGCTCTGCCCTGGGTAGCTGCGTTGCGTGGCTGAGCCCAGGTCACATGCCTTAGCTGCAAAGGAGACTGAGAAAGCACTTCTCAATTTTTACCTTTTACTCCTATAATAAGGGTGAAAGTTCCTATAAATCGAGGCATTTCCCCTAACAGATACAAGCAGCAGAGGGAAAAAACCTGTTGCCAAGAGCTTATTCCTGCACACACAGCTATTAAAATGGACCTTGTCAAAACCACTTGTGTCATATGACAGCAGGAACTCTATTTGGGCTTAGACGCAAGATTTCAAGAGGGGCTGATACCTCATGAGCATAAGAGCTGTCTGCCTCCCTGGAGCCACTTAAAATAGCAATGCCAGACTCGGTCATCCTATTCTTTCAAAGCTATAATTCCAGGTATTGCCCACAGACCCAGGCACTGGCATCCCTGCTTTAGAGGGTCTTGTCTGGGCCTGCTATAGCTTGGATGCTTGGCCCCTCCAAATCTCATGTTGAAATTTGATCTCCAGTGTAGGAGGTGCGGCCCAGTGAGAGGTGTTTGGTCACGGGGGCAGATCCCTCATGAATGTCTTGGTGTCATCCTCGTAATAATGAGTGGGTTCTCACTCTGTTAGTTCCTGTGAAAGCTGGTTGTTAAAAAAGAGCCTGGCACCTCCCTCTCTCTTGATTCCTCTCTTGCCATGTGATCTCTGCACGGGCCAGCTCCCCTGGGCCTTCTGCCATGATTGGAAGCAGCTGAGGCTTTCATCGGATGCCCAGTCTTCCTGCCGGCAGAATCATGAGCCCCATAAACCTTTTTTCTTTATAAATTACCCAGTCTCAGGTATTCCTTCATAGCAACACAATGGACAGAGCCCTTCTCTGGCCATACTCCTCCTCAGCAGGTGAGGCCACCGGGGGACCAAGAGGATGGCCCCACTCTGAGCCCACACCACCCACCCCTTCTAGACTATGCTCTGGACATCCAGGTACCAGAATCGCCTGCCCAAATGACCTGAGCCCACTTCTAGGGCTGAAACAGTCCTTTTCCTAAGGGAGCAAACATTTCGCTGTCGAGGTGCACACCCTCAGGACTGAGCAATGGCCAATGTAGGGGGCACATGTGGGCGGGAGCGTGTGCACTCCTGTGTGAAGGACAGAGCCAGGGTGGAAAGACGGGAGGTCTGTGGTGCAGGGCCTCCACCTGTGTTCTTGGCCCCGACCTTGCACCTACTGCATCCACTCAAAGTCAGGACTTCCAGGCCACCACCTGCCCTCAAAGCCAGATTCTCTCTGTCACATGGCCTTGCAGCGCTCCCTCTATACAGACCTGGAAATCATTTGGACGCAACACTGGGGAGCATCAGAACCCTGTGAGTCACAGCTGTATGGAACACATTTCGCACCAAATTTAAAAATCCCATCAGACTCATAGTTTACATAAATTCACCTTTCAAATATAATCTGTCACAATAGAGTTCACAGAAGCAACAAGCCAGGGAAAATGTCATTATCTGCAGTTGAAGGTCTTAATCTGACTGGGCGGTGAGTGAAATTATCCACAAAGAGTAATTCTCCAGGGAAGGCCCCTACTGACCTGAGTAAAGCAACCAGAGAGACTTTTTTCCCCTGGCAGACAAGCTAAATGTAAAAAGTCCAATCACGAACGACAGTCATAGCTCTCCTTGGCAGTTTAAAAAGCGATTAAAGCCTTACGCAGCTAAAGAAACTGCCTCCCAGAACCATTATTTCTCCGTCTGCTTTTCAGCTTGGGCTTTCAGAAAGCTGCCACTCATTCTTATCTGAGAACTCAAGTTCTACTGTAACACAAGGAGCTCCTGAGAGCCATGGACTCTTTCGCCAGATCAATAAAACTGCAAGTCTTTGATGTTTTCCAGCCACAGGTACCTCCTGACCCTCCGTCTTTGTTCATACCATCAACCCTGCCTGTGGCTTCACCCCTCCTCTCTTCCTATTGAAATCTCAACTCTTCTTCAAGGCCCAGCTCAAATTCCACCCCATTTGGTGGTGATCTTTCTCACAGCTCTGAATTCTGATAGCGCTCGCCACTCGTGTCATTAATTTGGTATCTATCATGTGTTGTGTTTTGTTGCTCACTTTCTTATGAAGTCAACTTTCTCATTCTATTTAACCTCTTTGAAACTCTGATATCTCTTAACAGCTACCCTCTTAGTTCAGTGACAGTGGTGTTCAAGTAAATTCATTTTGATTGATTGAATTAGAAGTTGAACAAATGACTATTTTAATAAAGTATAGGTTGGTTTCTAAATATAACAACTAAAATAAAAATTTTATATGGATTTATCATAATGTATAAGAACAAATGTTTCAACTGTGAACCCCAAGGCAAGATGAGAGCCTTAGTTATTAAACAATCAATTCAATATATCATATATACATATTCATAAGTCTAAAAGGAAAACATATGTTTTAGAAAGAGTTTGAGAAACAAGATTTGAAATCAACTGGGTTTGTTTAAATTCTACTCCTGGTAGGCGCTCAGTAATAATACACTTAGCTCTAACCTCTAAACTTAGCTTCCTGGTTCACGGTTATATGCTCAGAACCGAAAACAGTGCCTGACATACTGAAGACTCAGTAAATCTTTGTTGAATGCACGGGAATGAATGAATGAATGAATGGATGCTTGCCAATAGGCCAGACCTCTCTAGGTATTGAGGAACGTGAGCTCTCCCGCCAGTAGGTTAAAGGGATTAAATCACTGTCATATATTTTATTCCTTATTAAGCTCCACGGGCAGTGAGTGTGGACGGGATGGGATGGATCATTAAAAAGAGGTGAGTGTGAAATAACCATTGAGTCATCTGAGGCCAAATGCCCCCAGATGACCTAGATCTAGTGCTATCAACAATTAAATAAAAGATCATACAGTCAACAACCCATGACAGACGTTAATAGTCTAAGTCATTCTTAATATATAGGGCAATCAAATTTTAGTCATAGACGGCCTGGGTTTATTGTCATAGTTCAATTGTCATTGTCACTCCCCAACAAAACACCTCTCTCAGTAGCAACCACATGCCATAAAAATCTGATAACCACCACCCTCAACTTCCCCCAGCTCAACCGTAAAAATATATGTGCCAGCTGGGCGTGGGGGCACGCACCTGCAATCCAGCTACTCGGGAGGCTGAGGCAGGAGGATCGCTTGAGCCCAGGAGTTGGAGGCTGCAGTGAGCTACGACGACGCCACTGCACTCTAGTCTTGACAACAAGGCAAGACCTTGTCTCTAATAAGGAAAAAAAAAAAAGAAAGAAAAATTAAAAAAAGATTTAAAGTCATTTACCAGGCAGGGCAAGTGTTTGGGTGAGAGGGCACTCTGGGCTACAAGACCACCATCTTGCATATTTGGTGACTCCTCACAAAGGGTATATTTAGGAAACAGCAAGTAGACCAGCGTAGCTGAACAAAGGATAATGATAACAGAAAAGACCACATTTCATGTCAAGAACTTTCCTATGTTTCCTGATTTCTTTGGGAAGTTATTATTTTGGACCGAATATACCATCTTACCCTCCACGACCAATCTGAGTTTGCAAACTTGTGTCTGTTGCCAGCCAGAGGGATTCTGTCACTCCCTTTTACTGTCAGCTTAGATACGTTTATTGTTCATCATTGTCTCTAACTCATTAACCTCACCGTGAGCAATTCTGGCCCATCAAAGCAGCATTACCAATATTTACAGCAGTTTTCAAACTTAATTTCTCAGCGTGGAGGAGAAACAATGTTGTGGTGGAATGTTTTTATTTCATGAGCACAGAATTTCTATAATTGCTTTTTATTTGGGCCGTGGTTAAAGATACCTCCCTATTTTTCCAGTCAAACAGTAAACACTGCCTTTGACTTCCTGGACTTTCTGAATAAGAAGATAAAGAATAATGACTCTTAAAATTTTTATTATAATTTATTGTATTTTTAAGTTCACTGTAAACAATGTGTAATGCATTCCAAGGGAAATAAGATGTGCCTAGGAGAATGATTATTTGCCTGACACTCCAATCTCAACCCCGCCCCATCCGAGAGGTTGGTAGCTGGTAACTCCAGTTACTTTCCAGGGGTACAGACTGGGCATGGGTGAGGCCTGCGACAGCCTGAGTCACCCCTGGCTCTCTACTTGTCTCTGTCCTCATGGACTCTAAGCCCCTCAGATCCCCAGTGTCTACCATAGTGCCTGGTGCACAGTGAGATCCTGGTACATTTCTGTTAACTCGATGATTCAATAAATCATTCCCAAATGGGGACACCATCTGCTGGGTTGGTCAAAAAGTTATCTGTTACTGACACACTGAAAGACCCTAATAAGACAGTTAATCCAGAGCAGGCTCCTACAGGAATAAGGTAAGTTCTGATCAAGGGAGGATGCAAGAGAACTGTGCTTGGACAAATTATAATATGTGACTACACCTGGTTCTCACCTCCCTCTTCAGTGCTTCAGTTCTGTCCCCAAACATCAATGTCTTTGTGCGGCTCAAAGTAGGGCCAACAATTATATCCTCTCCAAAGTAACTGACCTTCCCGAGTTACCCTCTTCTCTTTGTTTTCCACATCAATACTTTGCATCGACCCCCTGCCTAATCACAGCTAGGCAGCTATGAGCATGAGATGCTGCCAGAGACATGACTTTCTAGAAGAGGAAGACAAGGCCCCTGTGGGCTGAATTCAGGGAGATGTGAGGACTCCATGGGGTCGGTGGTGAATGCTCCCATCGAAGCAGTAGGCAAATGAGGAGGTAAGCATCTCCCGTTATCCTACATGTTAACGAGGCTGAGTGGTGAGAAGCAGGGTTGAAAGGAGCCACCCGCATGGCCCCAGGGTGTTGCTCACTCACTCTCCTCCAGGCGGATAGAGGAAGGGATGTTAGTGCACAGAGGGGCAGCAAGACCCACGGCCTGGTGAAAGGCAGTGTGGTTGTAACTGCCCAGTCAAGGAGTCCCCAAAGTGGAAAAAGAATGGTATTAGCAATGAGGAACTTGCCATTCATTATAGAGCTTCAGGTAAATCAGAAACATTGGAAGTTTGTTTTATATGAACCACAAGCAAGCAGCTGATCAAGAACAAAAGCGGTTGCAAAGCATTCGCAAATAGAGCAAAGCTAGCCACGCTCGTGCTCCTGGCCCCTGCCACAGCCTGACTAGGGGTGCTGGGTGCAGCGGAGGCCAACGGTACCAAGGATCGTGGCAACATGCACGGACACAGGAAAGTGGGGCCTGTGGGCCTGAGCACCCACCAAATGCCAAGAGGTACTTGGGGGAGGAAGCAGTGCCAGGGCTTGGGCACTAACCTTGGAGCAAGGAGTCAGGGGAGAAAAAAGCCACCCCATTAGGAAGCCCACCCTAGCCTCCCCTCCGCTCTGCACTCCTTGTCCTCCCAGACAGGGGGCAGCAATCGGACAGGGCTTGTGGTGGAGAAGTGAAGCTGAAGTGACTTTAGGGTTGTGTGGCTCCCACATTTCAATGTACTGATATAGGGAATGGATGTGTTTGTTACATGCTTACATTTCCCCATCCCTCGGGCCACCTCCCAGCACAGCATCATCACCTTCCTGAGACAATACACCAAGTATAGCTCTTTTAAAAGTAAATAGGTGGCTATTCTATTAACTCAATTTTTCTCAACACGGCCACCAACTGATCTTTTTATTATTTTTTTATTTCAAAGTATTATGAGGATACAAGTGTTTTCGTAACATGGATACCTTGTATAATGCTTAAGTTGGGGCTCTTAGTGTGCCCATCACCAGAATAGTGTTCGTTGTACCCTATAGGTAAGTTTTTATCCCTCACCCCTTCCTATCCTCCCCCTTTCTTGGTTTCCAATGACTTTTATATCTCTTTGTGCCCATGTATACCCATTGTTTAGCTCCCAATTATTAGAGAGTACACATGGTGTTTGTTTTTCCATTCCTGAGATACTTCTCTTAGGATAATGGTCTCCTGTTCCATCCAAATTGCTGCAAAAGACATTATTTCATTCCTTATTATGGCCGAGTAGTATTCCATGATATATATACACATATACCACATTTTCTTTATCCACTCATGAATTAATGGACCCGTAGGTTGATTCCACATCTTTGCAATTGTGAATTGTGCTGTAATAAACATTCAGGTGTAGGTGTCTTTTTGATAAAAACGAATTATTTTCCTTTGGGTAGGTACTGAGTAAGGATTGCTGTAATGAATGGCAAGTCTACATTTATTTCTTTGAGAAATCTCTAAACTGTTTTCCATAGAGGTTGTACTAATTTTCAGTCCCACCAATAGTGTATAAGAATTTCTATCTCTCTGCATCCATACCAACATCTATTGTTTTTTGACTTTTGAATAATGGCCATTCTGACAGGGGTAAGTTGGTATTTCATTGTGGTTTTAATTACATTGTCCTGATGATTAGTGATGTTAAGCATTTCTTCATATGTTTGTTGGCCATTTGTCTATCTTCTTTTGAAAAACTTCTCTTCATGTCTTTTGTCTACTTTTTAATAGGGTTGTTTGATTTCTCTTGGTGATTTGTTTGTATGGACCAAGGGGTTGTTTATTGGGAGAGAGTGTGCTCCGAGGGTTTCTCACACTCCTAAGAATGCCAAGAAAGCAAGACCCTGACTTCTCTTTACCCAGATCATTTCTAAGGGTTGTACTTGCAGTGGGCAACTTTGAGGGATGAGGTAATGCCTCAGTCTAGGAAAGAGAGTGGTCTTGCTGCTTGCTGCAAAATGGTGGGTTCCTCAAGCTCAGTACTCCTCAGCTGAACACAAACCCACTCTCTGTGTAGCATCCATCTGCCTCCTCCACATTGCTCCATGGGACACTGGGACAAGGGAACTGACACCAGCATACAGATGCTTATGCTATTTACTGTGCCATGAGAAGTGCAGTCCTTTGTCTCTCAGCCTACGTCTTTCGTGTCTTCTTCCATTACCCACAAAACTATAACAGACTAACTCACTAACTTATAGGGAGGGTGAAACCTCAAAACCATCACAGTTCTTGATGCTAGTTTGGGGTGAGAGGAGACAGCCGATATTTAATAAAGCTCCTAACGTTATTTCCTTAGGAGTGTTTCTTTTCTTTTCTTTTCTTTGCAGTCTTATAACTTTATTTAACAATCAGGAAATCAGCAATTAGTTCTTATTCACATTGACTGTAGATCTTTTTTAAACGGTGACAGGTACATAGGTAACCAGTGTGTGGAGCTTGTTTGGGTTGTTATGTTTTCTCGACAGCCGTACACAGTATGGGACATTCCTTATCCCTTTGGCCCAGAAAGCTTTTCTGAGCTTAGTATCAATGTGCACATTGGGAAATCTTGTCTCCTTCAGGGCAAATTTCCTTTTTTTGTTTTTTGTTTTTCAAGAGACAGGGTCTCTCTCTGTCGCCCGGGCTGAAGTGCCATGGCCAATCCTGGGCTCAAGTGATCCTCCTGCCTCAGCTTCCTGAGTAGCTGGGACCACAGGTGCACAACACCATGCCTGGCTGATATTTTTTCACATTTTGTAGAAATGGAGTCTCACTACATTGCCCAGGCTGGTCTGGAACTCCTGGCCTCACACAATCCTCCTGCCTTGGCCTCCCAAAGCACTGAGATTACAGGTGTGAGCTACCACACCTAGCCAGGCCATGCTTCTCGAAGTCCTCTCTGTGGATGAACTTGTGAATGTTGATGATATATTCTCTGGTCACCACTTCATTGATTGCAGGCTGCCCTTCTAGCCACCCTACTTCTCAGGAGCCACTTTTCCAGGTCCAGGTTGGAAAGCAAGAGTGCAAGGTTGTGGGAGAGGGAAAGCAGAGGTCAAGTACAACTTCTGGGTCGTCTGGAGACAGGAAGAGGGTTGGGACCATTGCACTTTACAAAGGGGGCTACCTAGAGGGAGATCATTCCTATTATGCCTAAAACAATGAATGTCAAGCAATGGAATTCCCAGCTGCACATCCGGTAGATGGATGGAAAAAGCTCCCCACCCTCTCCCCCTTCCAGGTGTGAGAACTGTTTAAGCATCTCTCAAACAATATGGATTGGGTCATCACAGGAGGCAGTGGAGAGCAACAGAAGAGTCTGTGCTGTGGATTTGAACAGGTCTTTCTTTAAATCCTGGCTCTGCCATTAATTCTGGGAACTAAAGTAAATTACTCAGGGCCCCAGAACCTCATGTTTCTTCATCAACACAATGGGAATATTAACACCAATCTCACGAGGATTAAACATATTAGATATTTACTGGATCTAAATCACCTAGCCCTGAGCGATGCCTTAGTGCTGTGTCCCCCCCTTCTGCTCACCTCTCCTTCCTAGAGAGAACACGTGCTCTGCCCCGAGCCCTCAGAGGTGACAGCCTCTGCTCTCTCGTCATCCACACCCACCTGCCTCCCCCGCAGACTCGTGGGGGGATTTGCTCTGCGTCTGCACAGAAGGTCTTTTCTTCTCATGCCCACATATTGGGGAACCACCCAATATTTGTGGGCTCTGGTCTGAGAGAGGCTGGTGCTCGTGACAAAGCCTGATGTGCCAGGGACTTTCCCTGGTCTGACGGTGACAGCCCCTTATCTTCAGCCTTCCTCCTGCAAATTCGATTCTGAGCCTGGAGGCTGTGAGACAGAAAACAAGGCTGAGAGAGGCTCAACTGCCAGTTTATAGGCTGGTGTAGGAAGTTGGATTCAGCTTTGTGAGCCACCACCACCATTGCCAGATGGAAAAATATGCCCTGTTCAATGCCCCTCCCAGCTTCATCTCCTTCCCCTCTTCCTCCCCCTCAGATGCCCTTCCAGCCAGAGCAGAGCAGCTGGGCCTGCAGGGGAGGGCTGCTTTAAATTATAGTTTGTTTTTACCTGGGTTTTTTTTTCTCTTATGAAGTTGTAAGTTCCCAGACACTCTATTTTACTTAGTTCTCCTCAGTAACGCCAAGTAAAGCACTTTGCATGTCAGAGGCGCTCTATGAAAACTTGACACTGACTGCATCCCCTCCGCCCTGGCTTGAAAGAGCTCCAGAGTCACCTGTGTCGCTCCTTTGGGACGGGCAGGTAAAATGTTCCCAGAGAGGCGACCGCAGCCTAGGGAGGGTCACCGAGCTGCCCAAGGCGGCGTGGCTGGCAGTGGAGACGGGCCAGGGAGACAGGGACTGGCGCGGTGCTCTCTGGGCACTGAATTATGTTAAACTATAATTTGCCTTGACAACTACTGAGTTTACTGGAATAAATCTTTCCAGAAAACACTGGAAAGAACATCCATTAATGGTATTTGCAAGAAATGCATTAAAAGACATTCATCAGTGAAAAGAGAGATGCTAGCTGCTCAGAAAATCCTGATTAAGTTTGCAAAGGACAGGCGTAGAAAAAAAGTTACTCCGCCTTTTCCCTAAAATGAAGCCAAGAGCCAACTGGCACTCCTCACAGAGACCTCCTCCTACAGACCTCCTTCTCTCAGGCCAAAGAGGAGCATTGTAAGAAGCAAGAAAATTCATTTTTTTCCTCTCAAATCTAAACGATGCTTTCTATCCCTCAGGTTTCATCCGCTTTCTTCATTTTTTTCTTATATTTCTCTTTCCCAACAGAGATAACAGTGGGGAAGAGTCCACGTGACCCCTTCCGTGACTGTACCACCTCGATTTGGTATTAGAATAGATTTCAAATTCCTTTGCTCGTATTCCATGTTACTTTTTCCATAGGTAGTGGTTTCTATTAAATCCATAAAGCAGTCATTTGCAGTTGGTCTGGCATTTTTTTCTTTGTCATAAAATATCTTATGCTACTAACAAAGTTAACTTCATCCACTTGATATTTTCATTGGGTATATATATTTTAGCTCTGAGTCATAAGAAAATAACATAGCAGACAAAATATACATTCCCTGAGGCAAATGGAAAGGAAGATTTTATACACAGATTTCACAGAGTGGGGCCAGCTCACTACAGATATTAATAATTCCCTTTTGTAGACAATTTGAAGCCAGGAAGAAATGCTACAATCAATCCCCTTTCACCACCTAATTTTCCAGAAGAGGAAACTGAGGTTTAGATGTGAAATTACTTGCCTGCAGCCTCCTAATGGGGTAATACCAGAGGTGGGACAGGAAATCAGATTCCTCCAGTATTAAGCAAGTTGTTTCTGGAAAAAATAAAATATTGCTCAGTAACAGTGTATTACTAATGCCTTGTATATAATGAGCCCTTAATAAATATCTGTTTATTAAGTACATGATTCATGGCAATTGTAAAAAAGAAAAAAATCCCTGGTGATAAGTAAATAAACGGGGGAGAAGAGACAAATCTCCCATCAGAAGAATTCCAAGTAATTTATACAGATACCCCGCCCTGGAGGAGGTGCAGCATCACCCTTACGTAAATGAGGGCTGCCATAGCGACCTCCTTGCCAAAGAGTACGCAAAGGGGGACGAGGGTGTGGAGTACCCTGACAGACACTCCCTCCACCTGGTGATCAGGGTTGACATCCACAGTGCTAAGTCACGTCGGTAGCATGTGCCCTTGATACGATGGGATAAGAATGGTACTTCGTGTCAGTGGTCTTCCTCCCAAAACCCCACAGCCCAGTCTAATCATGAGAAAAGCACCAGGCAAATCTCAGTTGAAAGACATTTTACAATATATTTCACCAGTACTACTCAAAACTCCCCAAAATAATAAAAGTCTGAGAACCTGTCACAGTCAAAAGGAGCTCAAGAGACACAACCTAAGCATAATGTGGGGTCCTGTATGGGATCCTGGGACAGAAAAAGGACATTAGGGGAAAACTTATAAAATCTGACTAAAGTATGGACTTTAGTTAATATAACGTACAGATATTGGTTTATTAATTGTGACAAGTATGCATAGTAATGTAAGATGTTAATAATAGGGAAAACAGATGAGGGTAAATGGGAACTTTGTGTACTATGGTCTCAGTTGTTCTGTAAATCTCAAACAGTTCTAAAAAATAAAGACTATTTTTAAAAACTACTGATGAAGGTGTCAAGATTAAATTTCTGCCATTGACTTACCGGCTTGCCACAATACATCTTTCTCACCCATCTGTCCCACCTGCAAAAGTGGCTCTCAGGAAGTTTCCCTAACAAGAAAGGGAAGAGGAGTTACTGCACTTTAACTTCGCTAGCGCCCCCTCCCCACCCAAATATTTGGGCAGTTTGTTCACACAAACCCTCCAGATGGGACTATAGACTAAGAAAACTAGAATGTGCCATGCATGAAGGCAGGTATTTTTGTCAGTTTTGTTCACTGATGTTTCCCAAGTTCACAGAACAGTGCCTGACACATAGTAGGTGATCAACAAATGTTTGCAAAATAAATGAAAGCCTTAGGTAAGAAATCACCCACTTTAAAAACATCTATTGTATGAAATGTGACCTAAAATGCTATAATTGCACCATTATCATTTGTCAATTAAAAATACATTAAATAAAAATATAAAATGCCATAACTGACTTTTTAAAATAAATATACCAAAACTTGTATACCCAAATGAGTGTGGGCCCTCCAAAGTAGTACCCCTGGCAAGCATATCGTTAACTCAATCCTGGTGTTATTACTCCACATAATTTTAGAATTCTTCACTTGGAATGTTTCAGCACTCACAGGATCAAGTCCAAACATGTAAAATGGGACCTTGTGGTCAAGGCCTCCAAGTGTCTCCTCTAAACCGCTTCCCTCCAGACAAATGTTCTCTTGCTGCGAACCTCGGCTCCACTCTCACTCCTCATCCATCTAAGAAACGCCAGTTCCTCTATTAAATCCTAGCTTAAGGGACCATTCTCTGCAAAACTTTTCCTTGCCATCATATCACCACCCTCCTAAGAGAATTAATCATTTTTTGGTCCTACATCTGTTCCCTATTGTCACCCTTATCGCGATGAGCTGTGTTTATGTATTTATCTCTTTGTTTCCTATATTAGCCCGTGAGCTTCTCAAAGGCAAGAGCCTCCTATCATTCGTCTCCACGTCCGCTGCTACCCCGAGCTGCTAGCTCAGTAAGTGCCTGCTGAATCGAATGGACTGGCACAGACCGTAATTAAGTCCAGAGTCAGAGACATAGTGCTTTTAATCATCTCAGTAGCAGCAAATCTTAATGCTTTGAGGATGGATATACGATTGGGAAAGATCAAAGTCATTTAGGACTTACTCTGATGAACAAAGCGGGTAATTGGGCTGAGCAATGCTATTTTATTATTTTATTATTATTATTATTATTTTATTTGGGAAGGCTGTCACAATCTGTCCTAAACCTTCCTTTCCAGTTTCATCTCCCACCACACGCTGTCTATACTAACCCCTGGGCATACGGAGCTGAGCTTGGCCAAAGACAGCAATTCACTGAGCAGCCTCTTTTAATACTTTCCCAGTGAAAATGAACGATTCTGGAATCTGTGTTCCCAAAATATAATTTACACCTTTATTTGTCACTTGCCGTAGTCTAACTTGTATGGCAACTGTGCGGGTGTCTCCACCCCTTGAATGTGAAGCCTCTCTGTGCTGGCCTGAAGTGTCATTCTGAAAAAAATATGGAGCTTTTGGGAGTTTCTAAACTCAGAGCAACTACCAGGCCTGTTTTAGGAAAATGACTCTACTGCCAGCGTGGAGGACAAATTAAGGATGAGCAGGATGAGGATGAGACCAGAGAAGCATGAGGAAAAGGAAGACCGTCAGGAAGGCGTCTATCTAGGCCACGAGTCTCACGTGATTGCTCTCAAGGACTCTTCATACTCTTAAGAATTATTGGGGACTCCAAAGAGCTTTCATTTATGTTGGTTACATCTATCTATTTTTACTGTATTGTAAATAAAAATTTAGAAAATTTTAAAACATCAGAATGCCCATGCACACATTCCATTAGCCACAAGAAACAAGACATCACATATCCTGTAGCTTCTGAATGATGCCACTTGCTATCCCTAAACAATGAGAATAAAAGAGGCAAATAAAGTTTTACTATTACTACGAAAATATTTTCACCTCACAGACCCCCTAAAAGGGCTTCAGGGACATCAGGGATGTTGGGAAGACCCTTTGAGAACAAGGTGATAGGCCCAACGCAGAGGTAGTAGGGAAGAAAAGAAAACAGATGGCTTCCACTGCAGAGGTGGCCTCGGTAGAACTTGGTGACAGGTTGAATTAGTGGTGGGGTTGGGCGGGGTGGTTTGGGAGGAGAAGAAGGAAAGAAAAAGAGCTAAAAATAACCCTGAGATTTCTATCTTGGGGAACCGTGTGATTTTTTTTCTCCCAGCTTCTTCAATGTTTATACATACAGTTAATAAAAATAAAATCTGCATATGCTCATAAAACTGTTAAAACTTGACGTTTTGTCTTCTTATTGAGATTCTTGAGCAACCCCATGGCATTCTCCCCACAGAGATTCTCTTCCTCCTGTCGACAAAGTGCCAAGAATAACAGGGACTCGGTATAAATGGTTGATGAATGAATGAGCTCTGACTAACCTAGATGTGTCTGATAAACAATTTTCTGAGCCCTCAGATGAAAACCATAAAAGTACAAACTTCCACTCTTAAACAATGAATCACCTTTTAAATAGTTATTGAAATTATTTTCATAAGGGGCAAGATTAATAGTACTGAACCCACTCTAAGAAACTCCCATCACTTAACCGTGCCTTTCTTTAAGTAGGGTGTGCTCCTTTAATTAGTTTTAATTTAAAGACCAATTA
This sequence comes from Avahi laniger, assembly GCA_963575035.1. Taxonomy (NCBI): domain Eukaryota; kingdom Metazoa; phylum Chordata; class Mammalia; order Primates; family Indriidae; genus Avahi; species Avahi laniger. Next base: position 22,597 of record CAUYSK010071213.1, read on the forward strand.
ACAAGATTTCAACATAGATCAACGTGATAAAAGGTGATTATTTTTATTTCCTGAACTACTGGATCATCTCTGAAGATTCTGACTGAACTTGAATTTACTTTTACAATAGAATTGTATTCCAAAGTCTTCATGAAAGCCACATTTCAGTTCCCCTTCCCCTGCTCTGTCCTACACCCTTCTGTTTTTTCAGCCCATTAACCTCAACAAACATATTCAGTTTGCCAGTTGATTTCAATCAGCCACTTCATTCCATCTTTTTTTTTTTTTTTTTTTTGAGACAGAGTTTCACTCTTTTGCCCAGGCTAGAGTGAGTGCTGTGGCGTCAGCCTCGCTCACAGCAACCTCAAACTCCTGGGCTCAAGCAATCCTACTGCCTCAGCCTCCCGGGTAGCTGGGACCACAGGCATGTGCCACCATGCCCGGCTAATTTTTTCTATATATTTTTAGTTGTCTGATTAATTTCTTTCTATTTTTAGTAGAGACAGGGTCTCATTCCTGCTCAGGCTGGTCTCAAACTCCCGAGCTCAAACAATCCGCCCGCCTCGGCCTCCCGAGTGCTAGGATTACAGGCATGAGCCACCGCGCCCGGCCACACTTCATTCCATCTTCTCTGTCCTGTAACTATAATATTCCAACGAGCCTAGGTGCACTCCCAGAATCCCACGCTAAGTCTCAGGACATGGAATAGTAATTGACATGTTTTAAAAATTCAGAAACCGTTTGCTCAGAACATAAAGAGCCATGACGAGACCTTCACTCATGTTCAACTGTGTCCCTTCTCCAGCCCTCTATGCACCGGGGCCTCCATGTCAGGCAGGTCTTATCATTTCCTGATTGCCTTGTGCACCTCACACTTCTGTGCCTTTCCTCATGCTGTTCCCTTTACCAGGCTCATTTTTTCCCTTGCTCCTCTTCCTTTCTTTCGAGGGGCAGTTCAAATGTCCCTTGCTATGGAAGCTTCCTCCAGTCCTTCTGGCCTGGTTTAATCCCTCACTTCCCGCGTCCCCGTGCCCACAGCTCTTCTCTAATAGTTCCGCAGTCCTTTGACTCATTAGACTGTGGGCTGCTTTTAGCCATAACGTCATGTGTATACTCAGCCCTCCATAATTGTTGCTTGGATGGAATTGACACCCAGAAAGATAGCAGGAGAGATAGGCTCAAACCTCCTAACTCAGCACATGTGCACGTCCAGATCCCTAGTCCACATGTGATCTTTTTCCTCGTCAATAAGGAAAAGTTTCTCTGCAGCATTTAGCACATATCACCAAACATCATTATATCTTAACAATTATGAGATTTCCAATGCACCTTCTCAGAGTGGACAATAAAGGAGCTTTTAACGGGGGCTGGAGGGTAGAAATAGATGAGATGAGCTCCGGAGCAATGAGTGGCCTAAGCATACATCTCCAAGTACTTCCTAATTAAGCAAAATTACCTAATTTGCTTAAATTACTCACCTAATCTGGACTGTCCTTCGGCCATTCCTTCACTTCTCCCTTCAAATCCAAGTTCATATGGCTGTTCCTTCCAGCCTTCCTTGACCAGAATCAGAAATGTTAGCGCTGAAATTTCTACCTCTATTGCTCACACCCTTAACTAACAATTGAGGAACTGAGGCCAGTTAAGGTAGGTGAATTGCCCAAGACCACATAGCTGCCCCAGCATCCAAGTCTCCTGTCTTGCCATCCTACCTTCTTTTGAGCATACTCTCTTCAATCTGTACTTACCTAGTTCTTCTCTCACCCCAACCTCTGGTTAGAGTTGTTTCACGTGGGATAGATTTGTCATTTCCACTAGCTGGTAGAATCTTGGCACAGGATATGGGCGCATGTGATGCAATGAAAGACACGTGGCATTTGGAGTTAAACAAACCTACATTCAAGTGCAGGCTCTCACACGTTCTAACTGTGTGACTTTGGGCAAGTCATATAAACTGGGCCTCAATTTCCTCTTCAGTAAAATAGGACTAAGCATGAGTGGGGTCCAGTGAATGCTGGGAGGTTGGACAGACCATCAGAGGCTCAACACAACCCGCCATGTGGACGAGGGCAAGTCCCTTATACCCGTTGGCCTAGAGGAGGTCGGCTGCATCCGCACGGTCCCTTTTGGATTCTAAACAGTTCCTTGACTCGGGGATTCAGGCTAATGTCTACTAAAGTAAAACACCAGCCAGTTTTCAAGAAAGGAAATGTTTATGCTGCTTCTGCACACAGTCGCAACGGAAAACAACAGATAGCCTTCCAAAGATACGGTCCAAAACATAAAAATAAAAAACATCAGCTCTCTGCCAAAGTGACTTCAAAGTATTCAGGACCTTGAACCGTTCGAAATCCTAAACACTGACCTTATGGCCAAGGGCATCAACCTCACAATGTAGCTGTTTTGGTCTCTCACCCTGACCAAGGGCCACGTTTCCTCTTGACCAGGTGTGACACCTGTAATCCTTACCTCTGTGTCCCTGCGCGTGGAATTCAATTTTTATCATTTGAAAGCGGAGTAAACACAAAGCGTGCTCACTGAATTCCGGGCCAGAGTATGTCACGTATCTGTTTTTTTAAAAAAATTCTCCCTTTTATTAAAAAAGAGAAAAGAAACCCCTAGAATGGTGCATGTTTTATGTGTTTATATTCACAGGGTGAAATGGGTGCAATAATACTAACGTCTTAACTGTAGTAACCTGAAGAGCTGTAAGTAGAGATGAAGTGATTGTCTCTCTTTTTAAATACCAATTTTAACTCTGAATGGTACCAATGAGCATGTTGTTATTTGGCATTTTATCAAATAAATAAATGTTTTAAAAGTATTACTTTAGTTTCTAATAAAACAGGTATTGGTTGTTACCAGTTTTATCTTTTCAACTAGCCTCCACTTCTCCCAAAAAGTTACCAAAAGCAGTTGAGGAGATGGTGGGCAATTTCATCTCAGGTTTACTGAATTAGCAATAAACTTCAACTTCTCAAAAGTCTGATGGTAAGACTATCCGGGTCCCCCTTTCCTTTTGATTTGTAATCACAGCTATGTGTAGATTTACCTTCCCGATCAACAGACAATTAATAATTGCATAAATTGGATAATTCCAAAACTCAACGTGCAGCCAAATCAAAGTTTCTCATTTCTTTGAAATTGCTGTTAACTGCTCCCTATCCAGCTTCCTTGGGACCTGCTGCACCTACTGTGGGCACTGCCGGTGCCTCGCCTGGTCCCTTTACCAGGCGGGTGTCCCCACCTCCAGCTGTGGTAGGCGGTGGCTGCCGGTGGCTTATAGTTGCCCCTTCTCTGAAGAGCTCTCCTCAGGTCGTGAGGGCCACCTCGCCAGCCACTGCCTAGGAGGTTTAGCTCCTGCCCAGCTGCCAGCGAAGCTAAAAAGCTCAGTCCCCTTGCTGGAAGGTGACCAATTCTGGAGTGCGTCACATGCAACAGAGCTACCCCTGGGCTTCCTGTGAAGCCAAGTCTTTGCTTATTTTCTTGCCAACTGGTATGTTGCTCAATTATTCAAATAGAATCTATGTTTTATTCATAGGATAAGTTGTAATTTTCCTTTTGTCAGGAGAATCTACCTTATAGCATGATCTTGATACAGAATAATTATACATAAATAGAATTTTAGGATAGAAAACCAAATGATATCCTTACCTACAGTAAATTGAAAGTCATGCTGCTAAAAACCAAAAGGAAAATACATTGCATCACTTTCCTGGAGGAATGCAATCAAATGATAGGAATGTAGTTTAATCATCTCTGCCATGTGTAAAGAGGTTAATCCTATTTTAAGTAATCCATGAACTATAACCATAAAACAAATCAGATTTAAAAATAAGTATCCATGACTTGAACATCTGAAGAGCATGTCTACATTTACAGACAGTCCAGGAAAACACACACTTTTTCCAATGAGCTTTCCATTGTTTAAATAATTTAGGCGAGCTTCTTTCAGAATTAGCTTCATAGACCACAGTATTTTCTTTTGAAACTTTTCAGTGGAGAAAAACCTTTGCACTTTGAGGTTGGCTTCAGCCTTCATGACAGCCAACACCTATTTTCAGACAAGCCTGAGGGAAACTGAATAATAGGGTGGGAATAGTCAAGGCAATTACACGTGTGTGGTGATTGACAAAAACACTCCACAGGGAAGTTCAAACAAGGGTGGTCACTACATCTCGGCCTTCCACAGCCTGACTCAGTCGTCTGTCACTGCGAGTCTCCACGGTGTTTGTTTCAGCTGGACACTAAACGCTGTTGAGTTTTTCTTATAGCCCTGACGTTCAGATCTAATAACATAAACTGAATCATATAACGTGGTAATAATACTTGCAACAGTAGTTTTTCTTGGTGACGTAAGCTTGAGGTTTGACTCTCTCTAGCCTATGCGTTTATCAATTATTAAGACATTATCATAGACCGGGCGCAGTGGCTCACGCCTGTAATCCTAGCTCTCTGGGAGGCCGAGGCGGGTGGATTGTTTGAGTTCAGGAGTTCGAGACCAGCCTGAGCAAGAGCGAGACCCCGTCTCTACTAAAAATAGAAAGAAATTAATTGGACAACTAAAAATATACAGAAAAAATTAGGCAGATATGGTGGCGTATGCCTGTGGTCCCAGCTACTCGGGAGGCTGAGGCAGGAGGATCGCTTGAGCCCAGGAGT
>CAUYSK010071215.1:0-22146 GCA_963575035.1 Avahi laniger
TATATTTTTAGCTTTCCAATTAATTTCTTTCTATTTTTGGTAGAGACGGGGTCTCGCTCTTGCTCAGGCTGGTCTCGAACTCCTGAGCTCAAACAATCCACCCGCCTCGGCCTCCCAGAGAGCTAGGATTACAGGCGTGAGCCACCGCGCCCAGCCTTACCTGAATTTTTTTTTTTTTTTTTGAGACAATCTTGCTCTGTCTTGGGGCTAGAGTGCCATGGTGTCAGCCTAGCTCACTGCAACCTTAAACTCCTGGGCTCAAGCGATCCTCCTCCCTCAGCCTCCTGAGTATCTGGTACTGCAGGCAAGTGCCACCCTGCCTGGCTAATTTACCTGAATTTTTAATAGTATGCTGATGACTTTTTTCTATGCTTGTGAGTAAACTGTTAGTATGTTGCCATCTATGTCAGTAATTTATAGCTGGTCACATTTTCGAAAATTATGACTGAGAGTTTGAGATAGAACAAATATTAGAAAATCTGAGAGCAGGAAACTAAGAATCAACGGTATCTAAAATAGTCATGAAAATTAAGTGTCTATGGCACATGAGACCTTTCTATTAATACAAACATTTGAAGCTATTAAATTTTTTAATAATTTTAATTAAAAAAATTTCAGATTAAAACTCTTTACCTGGATTGGTGGGCCCCTTCTAATCATGAACTATTTATTGGTACAACATTCTCGAGAAAATACAAAGCAAGAACTTAGTTTGGCAGTGGAAATATGTAAATTTCTTTGAAGAATTCAAAATTGTTCACACTTGACTCTTCTCCATTTAAATAATTCTTTCAGAATTGCTTTTCGTATAAAAAGGAATAATATGTGAAGGTTTGTTAGATGTTATATGTTGTTATCACAAATAGCAATGATAATGACATTTTTCCTGTCCTGTCTTAGATGTAGTAGTTGCCAAGATATTAGTTTGTTTTCAACAGTATTTTTCCCCAAATGACAGCAGCATTGAGAAGTGAGATACTTGTGCTCTTTTTCATCATTTTGCCAAGAAAAATGTTTAAAAACCTCAGTTATTTCCACTCTGTATAGAAAGCAAAACAAGTCCAAATTTCATTAATATGTTTTCTTTTGACTAATAGATATTTTTTTGTTTGTTTCTAAATTTCATGAATTTGTTGTTGCTGAAGGTGGTTTTTTTGTAGGGCCTTTCAACAAGGCTGTCAAGGACACATAAACATGGGTGAATTCTCATAGAATTACAGGAAAAATTTCGTAATTTCTTAATTAAAAGGCATAAGGAATTGTCTTTTAACTTGAATATTATGGGTTTAGCTAGTACCAGTAGTAGGATGTAGAAGATCTGACCTTTCTGTAATTATTTGATGAAGATGTAAATCTTTGTTGTTATTTGTGGTTTTATTTATAAATGAGAGTCTAAAATTTTTTTTTTTTTGAGACAGGGTCTCACTCTGTTGCCCAGGGTAGAGTGGCATCATCATAGCTCACTGCAACCTCAAAATCCTGGGGTCAAGTGGTTGGCTCTCCTGTCTCAGCCTTCCAAGTAGCTGGGACTACAGGTGCGCCCCACTGCACCTGGCTAATTTTTTTTGGTTTTTGTAATGACAGTGGTCTTGCTCTTGCTCAGGCTGGTCTTGAACTCCTGACCTCAAGCGATCCTCCCACCTTAGCCTCCCAAAGTGCTGTGATTACAGGTGTGAGCCACTGGGCCCAGCCAGAAATGCTTTTTAAAGAATAACATGCTAGGCTAGGTTCAACATTTATTATTAATATTATTTTATTTAATAGGTTAAAGGCAATGAAAACAACGTATTATTACATTTTGGTTAGGTTTGCAAAAGGAATTAGGCTATTAGATATCTTTTAACTAAGGCATAATATATATTTTTTCTCCCTGGGGAAAAGGAGGATACTTGGAAACGTATTTTAATATAGTTGAACTGATGGTAGTGCTATGTTGCTGATAGCTTCTGAAGTTTATGAACCAGAAGAATGATAAATTGTGCGTTTGATTTGAGAAACTGCTGGAAGCAAGTAAATAAACTAGAAAACTTCTCATCAATGTATGTTAAATAGTCATTTTGTTATGTTATGGAAAATTTAAAAAGCCAATGAATGCTTAAGAGCATTTTCTCCAGGACATTTTAAAGACTCTCCTGCAGCATTTAAGTATACAACAGATTTCCTATGACCATAAACTAAGTGGTATCTTTTTTGATTTATGTTCTATTCTTATGGATAGTTTGCAAAGACACATTATTCTCCAGAAATTATTTGAAATTGCTCACTTTAAAGTGGCATATTTGACATATTTCAGAATGGAAGCCATCATTCTTAGTAGAAGAAAACTTGTACAACTTGCATGTTTCTTTGTTTGTGCTCTAAAGTTTATAAATTGCTACTGGTTCATTCATTGAGAAAGCAGCTTTGTTGTCCAACACATAGATTCCATTCTATATTACTTTTTCTTTCCATTTTTATGCTTGTTAGTAAGAACCGTCTAATAGGAGGACACAGCATTTTCTCTTAAACTACTTCAATTTTTTATGTAATGCATCTGAGCTTAGGGATGTGGGGGAACAGAAGTATTGGCAGATGGGGCAACCTGATGCTTTTTGCAAAGATGGGGTGGTTTGTTTTGATTACAGACACTGGCAGTCTGTGAAGTGAAGATATGGAGCCATAATCCATTCTACAGGCTGCACTAATCATGTGTATTGTGGTAGAGCCAGGAACAACTTTGTATGGACATAGTAGAAGTGATAACTGGATCCACTTTTAGTTGCCAGGCAAACACCCACACATAGCAATACTGTTAATACTGTATCTTTGAGCATTGAGGCCAACTGGTATGTGTGTATATGTATATATAGCCACAGTTTTCTACTTCGGATTGTAGATGATCTGCTCAGGGATATAAACTAGGATAAAATAGCAGGGAGCCAGATTTATACCTTTTTAATGATAGGAGAAGCAGATATTTATTTTTCTTCATTGTTTGAACAGCTACTCTTTGATGGGCTAGGATAGATTCTTTTAGAATTTTTAAAAATTTGAATTACAAAGACTATATAAGCAATTGTGAATAAAAGGGTAAGAAAAGCACAATTGCAGGCATGTAAATTGGTAGTCGCTTAGAAGGAAGGTTAGCAACATTTATTAAACCCAAAAATGTGAATGACCCTAGAGCTTACTAGAGAAGCACTCCACATGTATATCCAAGGAGGCATGTGCATAATTTTTTGTGACATATTGTATGAAGGAAAAAATAAGAGACTATCCACCATAAATGATTCGCTATTAATAATCTGTAGTAGTATTATGTAATAGAATACTATGCAGTACATGAAGGAACAAGCTATATGTAATAAGAGTAAATTGCATTGTAATATGTATAATATATCGCTGTAAGTTTCTATGGGAGTACATCTTTTTTTTAAATTTCAGAATATTATGGGGATACAGACTTTTTGGTTACATGAATTGCTTTTGCACAGTTTGATTCAAAGTTATAAGTGTGTCCCTCACCCATATGGTGTGCATTGTACCTGTTAAGTGTGGGAATATATCTTGTTACAGCATGGAAGAAGATCTGAAAGGAGACAAACCAAACATTAATTATCTCTTGGGGAAGGCTGATTTAGGGATTGGGAGGGATTAGGACTGGAGAGAGGAAGTGACTAGGATTTGGTAGTGGTGGTATCTTTAGCTTTATCTGTGTGTAGTGTTCGAATTTAAAAGAAGAATGCATTTACTTACTACTTTTGCAATAAAAATCAAATTTAAAAAATTAATGCCAACTACCACCCAAAACAGTTTTTTTCCCTGTTATCATCTTCTTGTGTATAATTTTAATAATCTTTGGATATCTGTTATCTTACAAACATGTTTTCATGTTTCTGTAAATATGAAGTCTTTATTACCATCTTTAAGAGTACTCTTAAATTATTTCCTTAAGATAAATTCCCAGGAATGAACCACAAGATCAAAAGATATGAATATTTCTAACACTTCTTATATATTGCCATATTACTCGACCAAAGGAGTATATCAATGCATAGTGCTTCCCGTGATGATATGGTACGCTAACTTCATTACAACGTCACCATTAGAATTTTTTTTTTTTAATTTTTAATTTTTTGTAGAGTCTGGGTCTCGCTGTGTTGCCCAAGCTGGTTTTAAACCCCTGGCCTTAAATGATCCTTCCACTTTGGGCTCCCATAGTGCTGGGATTACAGGCATGAGCCACTGCACCCTAGCAAGAATTTATTTTTAAAAGAACAGCATGAGCTGGGCATGGTGGCTCATGCCTGTAATCCTAGCACTCTGGGAGGCTGAGGTGGTTGGATCACTCAAAGTCAGGAGTTTGAGACCAGCCTAAGCAAGAGCGAGACTCCCATCTCTACTAAAAAATAGAAAGAAATGATCTGGACAACTAAAAAAATATATATATAAAAAATTAGCCGGGCATGGTGGCACATGCCTGTAGTCCCAGCTACTCGGGAGGCTGAGGCAGGAGGATCGCTTGAGCCCAGGAGTTTGAGGTTGCTGTGAGCTAGGCTGACGCCACGGCACTCACTCCAGCCAGGGCAACAAAGTGAGACTCTGTCTCAAAAAAAAAAAAGAACAGCATGGAGATTAAGAGTATGAACATGAGAGCCTGACTCCTTGGGTGCAAATCCTGGTTTTGCCACTCATTAACTGTATGACCTTTGGCAAGTGACTTAACTTTTGTGCTTCAATTTCCTTATCTGTAAAATAGGAATAACAACGTATCTACCCTATAGAGTTTTTATTATACAAGGACTAAGTGAGTTAGTATTCTAAAACACCTGGAATAGTGCCGGACATACAGTAAGTGTTTGATAAAGTTAAAAAAAATTTTGGAGGGGCATTGAAGCAAGACTGTACTATATGCAGTTGGTATTCTATCTGCTTCATTCAATTGATATTGCAATTATTTTTCCTCTAAAATTTGTTACTTTTTGTTTCTTGAAGCAAAATCGTACTTCATAAATGAAGAAGATATGTAGTTTTTTAGTATAAGTTATTCTCTCTGCCTTTAATTATAAGGAAAAAGACACATTTATCAAAGGTAAAAGTTCCTGAGAAAGTCATTATTTGTTTTTCTGCCTTTGGGCATGTAAATGTCTAAATTACACCTAGTCAGCACTTCTAGAATGAACATACTGTATTTCCCACGTGGTTTTCATTTAATAGTTTCCTAAATTAACCCGATTGCAAATTGGATCTCAGGCTAAGGAAGGACATGAGTGAGGAGATAACATTTAGTGATGACAAACATCAGGTGTGAGATAATGAAAAAACATTTTTATTGAGCTCTTACTGTGAGTCATATTCTTCTAGATTCTGGAGTTCGGTGATAAGCATATGGCTTTTAACAGGAGAATAGACAGCACATTTATTTGATCATTTAAAAAAATGATCTAACGTTCTTTGAGAGGTGTTGGGGATACATATAAATAAGGTCATTTCTTGTTCCCAAAGACCAGAAGGGAGATATACAATTAAATAAATACAGTATGAGCTGTGTTATTTTAAAGCATTGAAAGTTTGATATTGAGTAAATGATTTTAAGAAAAGTCATTCTATAGGAGGGGCACCTAACTTTAGGTGGTGAGGCATGAAAGCATTTAGAATAGGCTTCCAAAAATTAAAGGAGGGACATTAAGCCTTGCTTGAAGGTTGTTGGGCTGCTCAGAGTAATTGGGGCTCATAGGCAGAGGATATTGCAAGGACAATGGCTATGAACATAACGTGGTTAGGGTATAGTAAGTAGATTGGAATAGCTGGAACGTCTGATGTGTGTCTCTACCTTCCAGTTCTACATTTAAAGTTTGCATTTAAAAATTTTACCTATTTATTGCATGTTGGAACCTTTTAGATCTTTTTGGCCTACGCCAGGAATTCTCAGTCTTTGTAAGTGATTTCCTTCTTGGCCCTGAAATCATAGAACAAGCTGTATTTTCTTAGCTGTCGTTGGTGCCCCATGATGTAATATCAAAAGGCTTGTGAAGCATTTTCATCATCAATATCCTGGTCTCATCTAGTTTCTCAAAATTAGATTTACAATAATCTCCTGTGACAAGTATTTTTATTTTTAATCTAATTTTTAGATATAAAAACTCCTACTTGGCCTTCTTATTTTAGAGTGCTCTTTGGTATTCTTGATGAACAGAGGGGCATTACCTTTATTAAACCTTGCTTTTTCTTACTGGTATTATGCTCCTTTGAATTTTGCATTATCTACATTTCCCTAGTACTACTTCTCAGTTATGAGCTTCTGACCTATGTCTTCTAGTTATTTCTGATTATTTCCTATATATTTTCATATGTTTCAAGTAGCCATTAATTGTTTTTATATACTCTATTTTTATTAGATATATAGATCTAGTCCAGAAATTATTCTTTTCTATTAGATTAATGTATCTAGTACCTAACTTTGCATGTATTCAGCCTATCCATGCCAACTATAAATTAATCATCACTAGTTTGCTTTTTGTGATTTTCCTGTGTCATATTTGTAGAAATTTCTTTTGTTTGTGTTGTAATATTTCTTATGTATTCTTTTATTCTTAACTGTGAACATTTTACCATTTTTTTCTCTCTAATAGGTATTTTGTGAACTTTGGAGGAATGAATGCCTGTTTTTGGCTTTACCTTTGAAATGCTATATTTTTATATTTTAGTTTAGAGTCAAAATATTGTGAATACTTAAAGGGACTTCTGAAACTATCACTTTGGTAGACTTGCCTACTATTAAAGATTAGATTTATACTATTAAGTAATTTCTTGAGGTTAGGGAAACATTGGATTAACTAAGCTAACACATTGTAAAGTAACACATTGTCATCTGAGAGTAAGCCTAGTTTTAAAGTGCTGTATAGATTGTGTTCAAAAGTTTATCTAGAATTTAGGCTGGACATGGTGGCTAACGCCTGTAATCCTAGCACTTTGGATGGCCAAGGCCTGGAGTTTGAGACCAGCCTGAACAAGAGCAAGATACATGTCTCTACAAAAAATAGAAAAATTAGCTGGGTGTGGTGGTGTGTGCCTGAAGTCCCAGCTACTTGGGAGCCTGAGGCAGGAGGAGTTGGAGGTTGCAGTGAGCTATGATGACACCACTGCACTCTAGCCCAGGTGACAGAGTGAGACCCTGTCTCAAAAACAAATAAAGTTTATCTGGAATTTAAAATTTATTTTTCCATAGAAACAATGTTGAAAAATGATGATTAGGTTTATAGGGTAGTGACTTACAGAAAATTAAGTCATAATTTAGCTTAAATACTATATAGTTACAGCAAAAAAGTAGTGAAGCACTGCTATGGGAATGCTAGATGAAGCAGAATAACAATAAAATGAGAAAAGTCATTTAAAAATATATCTAAATGTTAATACTTGAAGATATGGAATATTCTTGCTAGGTCAGCCAACGCTTTTCAGAGATTCAGCTACACCTTGAGAGTGTTTATTAACTACTGTTAATCACTTGGAGAGATAAAGGTATACATAGAGAATTTTTGTCCATTTGTAAGGAACTGGGGAGTCCACAGTAAGTCGGATATTTCTCTCTGTGTGACTGTCCTTATATATCTGGGATAGGTTTATTTGTTTTTATAAATGGATCCTTTATGGCTTCAGATAGAGTTGGTTGGCTTAATTAGTTACTTCATGTCATGTGAAATCTGGCATGTTATTCTTTAGAAGTATTTATGCATCATTTCTTTAAATTGGTGAAATTCTTTAGTTTTCATTATGTGATCATTAGGGAATGTTGTTATTTATCCTTTTAGGAAGTGTCTACTTCAGTGCTTAGGATATTATGTAACACTTTCTCATTCATTCAACAAATCATGTGATTGGCACTGCTAGGTGCCTGAGATAGAGTTGTGAACAAGAACAAAAGACATGGTTCCTGCTCTCATGAAACTTGAAGTCTTGTGGAGAAATCAAATATTAATCCAATCCAACCAAATACGTGTGAATTACAACTGTGAAAAATGTGTTGAAGCATTTATGATGGCAGTGCCTGGCCTAGTCTTATAGGGAAGAATCTTCAGAGAAGGTGGCATTCGAGCTGAGATCGGAAAGATAAGTTGACTTTAAGGGGAGTTGAGAATGTGTGTGTGGGGGGGTGAAAATATTCCTGGCTGTGGGAACAGCGGGGTCAAAGGCAGTATGGCAGGAGGAATTGCAGGAACTGAAAACCACACTGAAGGTTTTGGTCTTCATTCTAAGAGTAATATGAACATGTTGAAGAATTTTCATGTATTAGGAGTAACATCAATTTTGAGATTTAAAAAGATCTTGTAGTTTGGTGATAATATTTTGATTGTGTATAATTTAGTACATTAATAACTGAGGTAAAAGTCATGAAATACAGTTGGATGTGGTGGCTCATGCCTGTAATCCCATCGCTTTGGGAGGCTGAGATGCGAGGATGAGGCTGGAGGATCACTTGAGGCCAGGAATTAAGAGAACAACCTGGGCAACATAGTGAGACCATGTCTGTACAAAGAAAATTTTAAAAGTAGCTGGACGTGGTGGCATTTGCCCGTAGTCCCAGCTACTTGGAAGGCTGAGGTTGTGGTGGGAGGATTGCTTGAGTCCAGAAGTTGGAGGCTACAGTGAGCTATGACAGCACTACTGCATTGTAGAACTGGACAACAGAGCAAAACCTCATGTCGATTAAAGAAAAACAAAGTCATGGAATATTATCTTGAGCTTTTATTAAGGCTTTTGGAACAAGGAAACCAGATGTATTAATATCCTTAAAGATGTATCATTGAGATACCTTTTAAGTTAAGGAAATACAGTTTCATATAGTCTTTATTTATTTTTTGGGATGATCAGAGCTCACTTTAGCTTTGAACTCCTGGGTTTAAGCATCCTCCTTCCTCAGCCTCCTGAGTAGGTGGGACTACAGGTGTGCGCTGCCGTGCCTATCTACAGTTTTTTTTTTTTTTGTAGACAGGGGTTTCCCTGTGTTGGCCAGGCTGGTTTCAAACTGGCCTCAAGCCATCCTCCTGCTTAGGCCTCCCACAACACCGGGATTATAGGCATGAGCCACTGTGCCCAGCCCAGTTTCATGTAATCTTAAATTTACTTAATAGCACTCAAATTCAAGTAAATTCTGGATGCTTTCAGAGGAAAAGATGTACTTCTGTTGTTAAATAATTTGTATTAAATTCCTAATTTAAAATAAGAAACTAGAAATTTTAATTTAATCTTCTCCCACAGTTTTATAATTATGGCTTTATGTAGTTCTTTTAAAATAGGAAAACAAAGAGTTACAAATTTATACTGTCTTTTTAATTTATTTATTTAGGTGCCTTTACCAGTACTCTTAATTTCTTTGTGTGGATTCAAGTTACTGTTTACTATCTGTCAATCTCAGGAGTCCCTTTAGTATTTCTTATAGGCTAGCAGTGAATTCTCTTAGTTTTTATTTAGCTGGGACTGTTTTAATTTCTCTTGTTTTCAAATAATAGTTTCACTGGAGATAGAATTCTTGGTTCACATTCTTTTTTTTTGATTTAAAGGTTTGTTTCACTATTGGTGGGTAGTAAATTTAACAGTTAAATACATTTAAATAATATATAAGTGACTACTACACAACTGCAGCATTGGTAACTAGATAACCAGTTCAACTAGAAAGCAAATAACAAGTAACTGTCTAAATATTTAAAATACAGTCCTCATTTAGATCATCCTTTGTTTTGATCACCTGCTTGGGAGGATTGACATTCTTTTCAGTACTTTGAATATATCATCCCACTGTTGTATTGTATGTGATGTGTGTTGAGTTGCATTTCTCTTGCTGCTTTGAAGATTGGTTTTGACTATAGACATTTTGACTATTAGCTCAGTGTCCCAATGTAGCGCTCTTTGAATTTATCTTCTTTACACTTATATTGAGCTTCTTATTTGTGCAGATTAATGTTTTTCCATCAAATTTTGGACCATTATTTCTTCAAATATTCTTTCTCTTTCTTTCTCTTCTCTACTGTTGGAGCTCCTAGTATGCACACATTTTTATTTTTGAAGCTGTCTCACAGGTCTCTGAGACTCTGTTCATTTTCTTCATTTATTATTCCTTTTTTTCATAGCACTGGATAATTTCAATTGACTGTCTTCAAATTCTGTGATTTTTTTTTATTCTGTGAGTTCAAATCTATGTTGAGCTTCTTTAGAAGTTTTTTTCATTTCAGTTATTGTACTTTCAACTCCAGAATTTCTAGTTGGTTTCTTTTTATAATGTCTATCTCTCTATTGATATTGTCTGGTGAAACTGTTCTCATACTTTAATTCTTTAGATATGATTTTCTTTTGTTCTTTGAACATATTTATAAATAGCTCAGTTAAAATATTTACATAGTCAAATATCTGGACTTTCTCAGGGACAATTTCTGCTTACTGCCATTTTTCCTGTGTATGGGTCACATTTTCCTGTTTCTTTGCATGCCTTGCAATTTTTTGTTGAGAACTAGACATTTTAAATACTGTAATGTGGTAACTCTGGAAATTGAATTCCTCCCTCCACAGAGTTTGTTATTGCTATTTGTTGTTGTTCCTGCTATTATTTATTTCCTTAGTGATTTTCCTGGGTTGATTTTGTAAAGTGTGTATTCTTTGTTGTGTGTGCTTAGCTTAGTGGTCAGCTAATGATTGGACAGAGATTTCCTTGAATTCCTTGAACCAATAAATTCAGCCTTGGCTGAGGGATTCTGTATTGCTAAGGTATGCCTTCAAAACTTCTCTAGACAGTTGACAGCTCTACGTTAGCCTTCAGTTCCTGCTTGTGTGGAGCTTCAAGGTCAGCCAGAGGTGAGAAATATGGGAATTTGGGAGCATGTGCACAGCTCTAAATATGCAGCTGGCCTTCTGGATTCCCAGGAATATGTCAGAGCTTTTCAAAGCCCCTTGTGGATTTTCTATTTTCCAGTTTTTCCTTTTAAATTTTTTGGTCAACCTCTTGTTAGCCCCACCTGGTCATGCTGTCTAAGGCAGCTGCAAAGTTATACAGTTGCCACTGATTTTTTTTTGACAAATGCTGTGAGAAAAGTGTTATTTACCGAATGAGCTCTGAGCCAGGTCAAATACAGACAGACCCTGAGAATGGAACTTTTTAGTGAGTTACCGGATAAGTCAAATATTGACACTTTGGGAAAGCTCTAAACCCATTTTGCCTCATTCAGTGGCTGTTTGGCTGATAATTTTTACAGCTACTGTGAGTTGTAAGATTGTTGGTTTTCTGCTTGCATAGCCAGAGAGAAGGTGATGGGAATAGAGCATGTTAAAGCACCACAAATTTTGCTGTTCTTACAGAGATGCAGCCATTTTCCCCTTCCCTTCCCTTCCCTTCCCTACACCTTTCCACACGCCTTACCTTACCTTACCCCTTAAGAGGTAACTC
Organism: Avahi laniger; assembly: GCA_963575035.1. Lineage (NCBI taxonomy): Eukaryota > Metazoa > Chordata > Mammalia > Primates > Indriidae > Avahi > Avahi laniger. The sequence goes on from CAUYSK010071215.1 coordinate 11,414, forward strand.
TTACCTTTCTTTCCTCTGGATGTGTTTCCCAGGCTGGTCTTGAACTCCTGGGCTCAAATAATCCTTGGTTAATTTCTAGAGTTCTGAAAAAACTGGATTTTGACAGTTTTCGATAGTGTTCTTGTTGCTTTTATAGAGGAATGGATTTTCAGAGGTTTTTACTTTGCCATTCCAGCAGTCAGCCTCCTTACAGGTTTTTTTTTCCTCTTTTGGGAGGAAATATTTTTATATCATAAAATATAAAAATCATAAGTGTCGATGAGTTTTGACAAGATACAGAACATTTCTATCTTCCATGAAGGTTCACTTGTGCCTCTTCCCAGTCAATCTTCCCCATCCTCAGAGACAGTGACTGTTAAGACTTCTGTCACCATTGATTAGTTCATCCCATTCTAGAACTTGTGGAATCACATGGAGTACCTACTCGTTTTTAAAAAATCAACCTTCTTTTACTTAGTATGATATCTGTGAGCTGCATCCATATTGTTGCATATATCAGTAGTTTTTTCCTTTTTATTGCTGAATAAGAATGTATCATAACTTTTTTTGATTTATTTGTTCATGGACATTTGGCACAAAGTCACAGTGGCACAAAACTTCCTGGGTGCAGGCTGCCCCTTCTTGCCTCGGATGTCTCATTCGGGTTGCCCTTTATCATCTACCAGAAGCGGCTCTGCAGTAGCTTTTTCGGTAGAGAGTCTGTCAAAGAGACTTTTGGTAGGTAAATTCACTTCAGATTAGCCGTACCAAGTACATTTACAAATTAATGTTGGTTATGATTTCTTTGCTGTGTTAGACATTTTGCTTCTTGTCCTGGGTTTGTAAATACTTAGCCTACTTTGGCAGTGAAAGGCATATTTCCCAGTGTTTATTTACCTCTGTGGTTATCCTCTCATTCAGATGTTGTTAAATTTTCATCTGTGCCTTTGGGACCAAACTGTTAAAATAGCAACTCCTATCGTTTAATGAAAATCTGAATGCATGGTACTGTCTTGGCTCTATGGAAGAGAAGAAGAAATAGAGATGAGTAATAGACCTTGTCTCTGCTCTCAAGAGACTTAAAATATGCTTGGAGAGATAAATCTTAAATAATTACCTTTGAAAAAAAGTTTTGATATAAGTCAGTATGTACTATGGGTGTAGAACACCAGTATTATGATTTATTGTGAAATGTTTTATAGCCACATAATGAGTAATAATAAGGTACTGAACTTTGTTTTAGAAAAAAACTTACCTTTACTAACCTGAATTAAAGTTTGTGTATTTCACATATGCATGTGATTTCTTGAATGAAAGTAAACAGAATGTAGTAACAGCTAGAATTCAGGGAATGTCCATGGAAATGAAAACTTCATTCTGTGTCACTGTAGATAAAGGTTGACAAAAACAAAACAAAACAAAACCCAACTATAAGTGTTTAGAGATGACAGTGAGCATTGTGTTGTTCTCTTATATTGAGTTTGTTTTGTACAGTCGTTAAGTACATAATTTTATTTCCCTTTCAAAGCAATGTATTCTAATCTTCTCATATGGCCTTGTACAAGCCATTTAAATGGGCTATTGGCTGGTCCAATGGTAGTGGGTTGATTCAGAACTTACTAACATTAGTGTCACTAAAGTTGGTATACTGCCCCACACTGCTAAACTTAACTGGCTTTAAAAAAAAAAAAGGCTCTCTATCTAAATCAGAATGGAGGAGGTGGCTTATTTATCATTGGTACTGTAGAAATTGTATTAGTCTGCTTGGGCTGCCATAACAAAATACCAAAGACTGAGTGACTTATACAACAGAAATTTTACTTCCTGTTGGAAATAAGGTTTGGTTCCAGCAAAATTTGGTTTCTGGTGATTGCTGTCTTCCTCGCTTGCAGATGGTTACCTTCTCATTGAATCTTCCCGTGGCCTTTCCTCTGTGCCCATGCTGGGAGGGAGAGTGCTTGAGCTCTCTGGTGTCTCTTCTTATATGAACACTAATCCTATCTGGTCAGGGCCCCATTCTATGACCTCATTTAACCATAATTGCTTTCTTACTTCAAATACAGCCACACTGTGGGTTAGGGCTTCAGCATATGAATTTGGGGGACAGGGCATACATTCAGTTCATAACAGAAATGTATATACAATGTAAAATATTCAAGTTTTCCTATAGACTTGATCTTCTTCAGCAGTACTGATGTACCTTAGACAGCCAGTAGACCTGACTGTACCTTAGAACCAAGCAGACACCTAGAAAGCATCAAAGATTATTTTTTTCTTGTCTTTTGACAGCTAATTATTTGATGAATCCTATTCAGTTAACTTTATTATCTCTTGAATCTGTCTTACTTTACCTCCCTTTTTAGTTTATGCCTTTATCTCTTGTCTGAACTAATGGAACAGCCTTTCTGCTGGTCTTTATACCTTCAGTCTGGCCCATTTTCAGTCTGTTTAATATATTGACAATGGTGTGAATATAAATCTCATTGTTACTTCTTTGTTTAAAACTAGGAAAGGATTTTCAGCGTCTTAGAATGTCCTCTCATAAACTTGCACTTGAGACCTCTATCAGTTAGGATTATGTTTGGATGTATATCAAACAAAATAATTGTCCGGGCTTGGCAGCTCATGCCTGTAATCCTAGCACTTTGGGAGGCCGAGCTGGGAGAATCACTTGAGCCTAGGAGTTCAAGACCAGCCAGAACAACACAGTGAGGCCATGTCTGTACAGAAAATTCAAAAATTAGCTGGGCGTGGTGGAGTTTCCTGTAGTCCTAGCTACCTGGGAGGCCGAGACTGGAGGATCCCTTGAGCCCAGGAGTTTGAGGTTGTAGTGAGCTATGATGATGCCACTGCACTCTAGCCCGGCAACAGAGTGAGACCCTGTCTCTCAAAAAACAAACAAAAGAAACACCAAAAAATGAAAATAATAATTTAAGATATAGGAGTTTATTTTTCTCACACATAAATCTGGAGATAGGATGTGCAGGGGTTGTATGGCAGTTCCATGATCTAGGCTTTTTTTTTTTTTTTTCCATTTTCTCCTCTTTTCCCATACCAAGGAATTGAACATCTGGCTTTTGAAAAACAAATCTTTTCAACCTCACCATCCTTAGCATGTGGCTTATAACTTTGACGATCACTTGTAGTGTAAAATGGCTGCTGAAGAGGTAGTTATTGCTTCTGAGTCCCAGGTGGGAAGAAGGGAAAAGGGCAAAAGGACATTTGCCATCTATCTGTCACCTTTTTTTTTTTTATTTCAGCATATCATGGGGATATGGATGTTTAGGTTATGTATGTTGCCCTTGCCCCCTTCTCCCCCCACCCAGTCTGAGTTTCAAATATGTCCATCCTTCGGGTGGTGCGCATTGCACTCTTTGTGTATGCATACACCCGTCCCCTCCTCCTTCCTCCCCCCTCCCCGGTCCCCCTCCCCAACATCCAATAGATGTTATTCTCATATGTGCACTTATGTGTTGATCAGTTAATACCAATTTGATGGTGAGTACATATCTGTCACCTTTTAAGGAGACTTCTTGGAGGTCCCTCCTAGCAATTTCTGTTACATGTCACTGGCCATTTCTGGTTACAAGGGAAACAAAAGTATAGACTTTTAGCTGGGACCATTATCACCTTGGATGAATTCCAGGTTCTGTTTTGTCTTCCAGTTATCATTTCAACCTTACTTCTTACAACTCTGCTTCTCGCACCCTTTATTCCATATATCATACTACTTGCAATTCTTTGTTTATCCATGCTACTTAATTCTTTTACATATGTTTTCCGTGTATGCAGTACCCTTCTGCCCTTTTTTGCCAAGTGAACCCTTTCTCTTCAAGAATCACCACCTCTGGCTGGGCGCGGTGGCTCACGTCTGTAATCCTTGCTCTCTGGGAGGCTGAGGCGGGAGGATTGTTTGAGCTCAGGAGTTCGAAACCAGCCTTAGCAAGAGTGAGACCCCGTCTCTACTAAAAATAGAAAAAAATTAATTGAACAACTAAAAATATATAGAAAAAAATAGCCGGGCATGGTGGCGCATGCCTGTAGTCCCAGCTACTCGAGAGGCTGAGGCAGAAGGATCACTTGAACCCAGGAGTTTGAGGTTGCTGTGAGCTGGGCTGACGCCACGGTACTCACTCTAGCCCAGGCAAAAGAGTAAGACTCTGTCTCAAAAAAAAAAAAAAAAAAAGAATCACCACCTCTTGGAAACCGTTTTTGATTCCCATCTCAGACAGAATTAATCACTCCCTATTTTGGGACTTCATTGTATTTAATAATACCTTCACGTTATAATATTTCCTACCTGGTATTGCTGTTATTTTTGTTGCCTATCTTTTCTGCTACATTTTGAAGTATTGGAATGCAAGAACTGTCTTGCTCTTCTTGACTGTGCCTGACACATAGTAGAAATTTAAGAAATGCTTGTTGAAAAAAAATCAGCTAAAAGTACAATGTGAAAGTACTAGGAGGAATGTTATGCTTATAGGCCACACGCTGTTAGACACTACTTCTTGGAACTATAGATAATGAATATGTATGGTATGTAGACTATAACATTGAATGATGGAATTAGAGAAAGTCCTATAATCCAAAATTGAATGCTTGAATTTACTTAAAACAGAGTTTAAACAGAATTAGTCTTGATAGCTTTCCCTTGAAAATGGATTTCTGTAAGTGGATTTTTTTTTTTGGAACTTATGCTCTCCCCTCTCCTTTTTATAAAAACGTATGACAAAACAATAGCTCTAGCTCTATTTTATCTTTTCTTTCCCAGCGATAGCGTGTCCATTCCTTTGTTAAGTCGTACTTCATTGTAGAAGTCAAGTTGACTATGGGAAAGGAGAAATTTTTCATTTAACTCTCATGAAGAATAGCCTAGTCTAGATAGCCTCAGATCAGGGAGTCACTCAAAGCTGGCCTAAGTTTATCCTTTTTTGACTTGTAGTACCTTTCCCTTCCCTGCCTCCCTTCCTTCCTTTTCCTTCCTTCCACCCTCCCTTCCTCCCTTTCCTTCCTTCCTTTTCTCTTTTCTGGATAAATCTTAGACATTGAAGTTCTTTGTGAAGAAATAGGTCATAATCCCCACTCCCCTCCTTTTTTTCCTAAGGCTAGGTTAGTCCCAATTTCTGAAATGGTGCCTTAGATGTAATACAAATGGAACTTTGTCTTTCCTAATGAGGTAGCAAATCACATGGCTTTGTTCTATGTCTTCTCTTCCCACTTGATTTTGTAGCTTTTCTAAGGTGTTAGGTTGGAAATTTAAATCTTTAGTTTAGCTTTAGCTTTGCCTGGACATAATCCTCTATAGTAGTTTAGTATTCCTGAAGGATTGTTGTACAGTTTGACTGCTTTAAAAGCCAAGGTTTTTTTTTTTTTTTTTTGAGATGGTCTTGCTCTGTTGCCCAGACTACAGTGGGCATTATAGCTCACTGCAACCTCACACTCTTGGGCTCAAGCCATCCTGCTGCCTCATCCTCCCCAGTAGCTAGGACTAATAGGCACATGCCACCATGCCTGGCTAATTTATTTTTTTTGGTAGTGACAGGGACTCGCTATGTTGCCCAGGCTGGTCTCAAACTCCTAGCCTCAAGTGATCTTCCTGCCTTAGCCTCACTAAATGTGTTGGGATGACATGCGTGAGCCACTGTGCTAAGCTAACTTCTTTAGTAGCAATCCTTTTTTGTGGAAATATCATTGTGTTAAGTATTTATGTAGCTAACCTGTCTTGCAGCGGTTAGTAAATATTTAAAAAGGGAGTATATAATCCAGAATTCTTTAGGTGTCTATGAAAAAAAGAAAACCCAATACAAACATAATACTTAGTATTCATGTATATAGCAGATTATATTTTCAAAAGATGGCCATGACAATATCTCCCACCCCACCCTGCTTCTTACAATGTGACTTTGACACTTCTCCATTAAAGAGGTGTAATTTACAGTCCCTCCCTTTGAATCTAGGCAGGCTTGTGACTACAGGAAAAAATAACAGTCCTATTATTTTGATTTTTAAAATTAGGAATACCACTGTTGATTTCTTTTCTTTTCTTTCTTTCTTTCTTTTTTTTTTTGAGACAGAGTCTCATTCTGTTGCCTGGACTGGAGTGTAGTGGCATCACCATAGCTTACTGCAGCCTCAAACTCCTGGGCTCAATCCATACTCTTGCCTCAGCCTCCCCAGTAGCTGACACTATAGGACTTGTGCCACCACACCCAGCTGAGTTTTTTATTTTTTGTAGAGATGAGGTCTCCATATTGCCTAGGCTAGTCTTGATCTCCTGGCCTCAAGTGATCCTCCCACCTCAGCCTCTCAAAGTGCTAGGATTATAGGCACGAGCCACAGTGTCCAGGCTAAAACTTTATTAACTTTCTTATTTTATTTTCCTCACATTCTCAATTTTGTTGCTCCATTTCTGTTTCCTGCATCATTTCCTTCTTTGGCCATATAGCTGATGGTCATCTTTTGATTAAAGAGATCTCAAACAAAAAACCCATTGACCCTTCTTCCTTCTTTTCTGTTATCAGACAGTGGAATAAAATGAGGAGTGAGTGGTGGGTTTGTATGGGGGTTGATATATTTCCCTCTAGACTTTCTTTTTCAAAATGTAAACATTTTCAGTGTGGAGTATTTTATGTCTATATGAACACTGAACACTTAATAGAACTCTTAAAGCAAATTTAGTTTTTCAGCAGCTTCTGGCTTTGAATCATCAATTAAAAACTTTTAGACCGGCCGGGCGCGGTGGCTCACTCCTGTAATCCTAGCTCTCTGGGAGGCCGAGGCTGGCGGATTGTTTGAGCTCAGGAGTTCGAAACCAGCCTGAGCAAGAGCGAGACCCCATCTCTACTAAAATTAGAAAGAAATTAATTGGACAACTAAAAATATATAGAAGAAATTAGCCGGGCATGGTGGTGCATGCCTGTAGTCCCAGCTACTCGGGAGGCTGAAGCAGGAGGATCACTTGAGCCCAGGAGTTTGAGGTTGCTGTGAGCTAGGATGACGCCACAGCACTCTAGCCCAGACAACACAGTGAGACTCTGTCTCAAAAAAAAAAAAACAAAACAAAAAAAACTTTTAGACCATATTATACTTCTTTTACACTCTGACCAGAATAATTCTAACTTTCTGAAAAAGTTAAAGTTAGTGTATTTTTCACCTCTTAGATATTCCTCCCACTTCTCTTCCCATACTTTTCTCTCTTGCAGTCCCCACACTCTATGTCCTCTCAAACTGTACTCTAAGCATCCTAACATCTCTGATCTCTGTGCCATTGCTTACTCTTTTCCTGCCACTTTATATGTTCTGCCTGTCTCCCTGTCTTGATTCTTAATCCTCTAGCACAAGAACTGCCACCTTTTAATGAAACCTCCCTGGATTTCTTCCCTGTCATCTCTTCTCTACTCCCATAGCATGTGTTTATACCGCTTAGGCTATTTGTTACTTCCTGCTTTGTTTTATTATTATGCCAGTTATTCATTCAGTTATTTAACATTTGAATCCCTGGGCCTCCAGAGATCCTGATAACAGTACTCCCTCAGTATCCATGGGGGATTGGTTCTAGGAGGCCGTGGAATACAAAATTTAGGGATGTTCAAGTCCCTTATAAAAGTGGCCTAGTATTTGCATATAACCTATGCACATCCTCTTATATACTTTAAATTATCTCTAGATTACTTATAATGCCTAGTATAATGTAAATACTATATAAATAGTTGCTATGTTTTAAAATTTTTATTACTTTTTATTATTTTTTATTTTTTTCAAATATTTTCTATCTGAAATTGGTTGAATCTGCAGATGTGGAACCCATGGATATGGAGAACCAGCTGTACTGGTTGGGGTGCAGCCTGGACATCAGTATTCTTTAATTGCTCATTAGGTGATTTCACTTGTACAGACAGTGTTAAGAACTACTGGAATAGTGGTGATCATTTCACAATGCATATATGTATCAAAACATCAAGTTGTATGCCTTAAATATATACAATTCCTATTTGTAAATTATACCTCAAAAAAGCTAAAAAAAAAAATAGAGCTACTGGAATAAAGGTATAACACAGTGCCTGGCTTATAATATACACTCAAATGTTTCACAAAATACATTCTGTTCATTTTTTGTGGTATTTCCTATAGTTGTATGGACTCAGAATATGCTTGGATTATTTTTATAACCAGAAATTGCTAGACAAACAAAACTGTGAAATGTTTTTTCTGCTCTTGTTTGTATTTTAAGACAAAAATTACACTCTTGGGAAGTCTTGGATTTTGTGAACTCTGAACTAGTTTTGTGTTTGATTGTGGGTTAAATAGAATAAGCCCAATTCTTTTTTTTTTTTTTGAGGCATAGTCTTACTCTGTTGCCTGGGCTAGAGTGCTGTGGCGTCAGCCTAGCTTATAGCAACCTCAAACTCCAGGGCTCAAGTGATCCTCCTGCCTCAGCCTCCCAAGCAGCTGGGACTACAGGCTTACACAACCACGCCCAACTATTTTTTTCTATTTTTTTGGGGGGGATCTTGGTCTTGCTCAGGCTGGTCTTGAACTCCTGAACTCAAGCAATCCTCCCGCCTCAGGCTCCCAGAGTGCTAGGATTACAGGCATGGGCCACCATGCCCAGCCATAAATGGAATAAACCCAGTTCTTAAATCTTCTGTTTCAAAGTAGTCTTCATAAACTGTGTATATAGTTATTCCCCTCCCTGCCCCCCAAATCCATGGTTTTGCTTTTTGTGGTTTCAGTCACCTTCAGTCAGTTGTGGTTCAAAAATATTAAATGGAAAATTCCTGAAATAAATAATTCCAAAGTTTTAAATTGTATGCTGTTTTGAGTAGTGTGATGAAATCTCACTCACACGGCCCCTTGAGTATCATCCTTTTATCCAGCAATCATCTCTTTGTCCAGCATATCCACGCTAGATGCTACCTGCTCGTTTGTCACTTAGTAGCCATCTCTTGTTAGATCGGGTATCGCAGTATTGAGGGGCTTGTGTTCAAGTAACTCTTATTTTACTTAATAATGCTTTACTACTCTTAATTTAATTATTAGTTATCATTGTTATTCTCTTACTGTGCCTAATTTATAAATTAAACTTTATCATAGGTATGTACATGTGTAGGAAAATAATATACGTATAGGGTTCAGTACTATCTGTGGTTTCAGGCATCCACTGGAGGTCTTGTAACGTATTCCTCAGAGAATGCAGGGGCTACTATATACTAAATTCTAGGTGACTTTAGGCCACCTATGATTAATTAGGATCCCTTATAGATAAATATAGTAAATATAGCAAACGAGTATACCTATGATTTGAGTTAATACCAGGTCTAGACCACCCTGTAGACAGTGAATGAAGCAGAATTACCAAATTGAATTTTTGATCTTTTAAGACCAAGTGACTCCTGGATTGCTTCTGTTATGTAATGTTGATAGCAAAATTTGTTTTATGAAGGGAAATTTCATTTTATTTATAATTTTGTAGAATGTTAGTGACCTTTTAAAGTGTTTATGAATACTCATAGTAATGTGACTTACCTGTCTTTGAGGAAGACAGCACTGGTGCTCAAATCTAATGCAGTGACTTGGGTACATTCTTTATAATGGATGACAATCCTCTTTTTGATATTCTTCCTCTTCCTTTTTTGCTCTCTTCCTTTCCCTCACCTCCCTTTTGTTTCAATGTTAGATTTCCCTCCCCTCCCTTTTGTTTCAATGTTAGATAGCAGTTAGGTCCACTGGGTTGGTAAGATTCATCTCTAGGTAAGGTGAAAAGAGGATAGGGGCAAAAAAGTCTGTTGTGTTTATTTTTTTTTTTTTATGTGTGTGTTCCTCCTTTCTCTAGTTGTCATTTTTATAACTTTGCTCCTGTTTCCCTCCCAAGTTAGGAGTAGTAAGGGAATAAGGCAGACCCTCATTACTGCTGGAAATATCCTGCTCCCAGATTATCATTGATTCAGTATCCATTATTTTCCAGTATTTGTTAAGTCTAATATATATATATATACACATATACATATATATATATATATATATATATATATATATAATTCAATCCTTATAACAGTGCCAGGAAGTAGGTGGTATTTTCTCCATTTTACAGATGAGTAAGCCAAAGCACAGAGGCATTAAGTAGCTTGCCTAGTAGCCAGTAAGTGACAGTGTCTGAATTTGAATGTGTATTTATTTTGTTTGTGCCCTTTAACCATTTGGCGAGAGCTTGCCATCTGCAGCTTGTGTGCCATATTGAGACTGCATGTTTAAAATATTTAAAAAATTAGTTGCCAATACTTTAAAGATAGGGAGATTTCACAAAAAAAAATCATATTCCTGGTTTCCTTATTCCTGCAATGGAGCACATGCCTGGGACTTAATAGCAACTACACCCTGTAGAAGGGATATTTTATAATTAAATTTTATTTTCTTTTTAGAGACAGGCTCTCACTTGGTCGCTAAGGCTAGAGTACAGTGGCGTGATCATAGCTCACTGTAACCTCAAACTCCTGGGCTCAAGTCATAGTTAGGGAATTTTTTTTTTTTTTTTTTTTTTGAGACAGTCTTGCTCTGTTGCCCGGGCTAGAGTGCCGTGGCCCGGGATGGAGTGCCGTGGCGTCAGCCTAGCTCATAGCAACCTCAAACTCCTGGGCTCAAGCAATCCTTCTGCCTCAGCCTCCCGAGTAGAGCTGGGACTACAGGCATGCGCCACCATGCCCAGCTAATTTTTTTTTTATATATATATTTTTAGTTGTCCAGATCATTTCTTACTA